>JAJIYU010020942.1:0-10225 GCA_030144865.1 Tinospora cordifolia | reverse complement strand
AAAGAAATTCAAAATGTAAATATCAGAATTTTAAACAACCAAGAAAGCATGAAAACATTACATCGCATGCTTGAAACATTGAATTAAATCCTAAACATGGATTCTAAGCATAGCGCTCTCATGAGTGATTAAAACATAAAAATATGCTAACTAAATTAAAATATGATTAAACATGCTGAAACTAAAATAAGACGTGCTGAAAATTTAAATTTAAATAAGTATGAACATACTAGAAATTTAAAAGAGCAAAGTAGAAGTTTAAGAAATCTCTTCCACCTTAATCCGAGTTTTTGCTTAATCCAGCAAAGGTTCGCCTTATTAACCACTTCCAAAACTTTAAACCACCAAAAAGACTACTTCAAAAACTCTCTAAAATACTGAAATAAGAACTTCTCACAAAAGAAAAAAAAAGAGGGTGAGAAGAGGTGCTAAGAAGAGGGTAAGAACAAACAAAGAGGGAAGTGTCAACTCTTCACTTTGGGATGAGATGAAAGTGAGCAAGGAGGGTTTATATAGATGTTCATGAGAGCATATGGGACATCCTAGGGCAGCCTTGGGTAGCTTGGAAAGCTCGCAAAAATTTGGGCAAGTTTCTATACATAAAGGGGATGGTTTGCATAAAGAGAGCAAGTGTGCTCATGTTTGGCAAGTGGGACCACTATGGCTTTCTAATTCAAAAGATATGAGTATAATCTTGTTTCCTAACTATGTGTGAACACAAAAGAGGTTTAAATCATATTGTAATTCAAATGGGACGTCCCCTATATGCTCATGGCAACTTTCCTTTTTGGTTTCTTTGCTTGCTTGTCATACAAATACACAAGGAATACTTTCCCATTTTCTTTTTTCTTGGACAACAAGTATGGGTGTACAATATCAAATTTGAGGGGACACCATATAATAGTCAAAGATGCTCATCTTGGTTCCAAGAAACTATCTAAATAGGGTTACTCACATGTGTGCACACACACATAATACGTGGTTGGGTTGGTTTTGACTTAAGTGGGTGTGGGTGTACACAATCAAGTGGGGGTAGTTACGACTTCATGGGTTCACAAAAATCAAATAAAAATTAATATCTACTTATTTACATGGAATTATGATTTATATCTTATAGTTTTGGAATCACATGAACATAATGCACATTTTAAGGTATGGTTTGGACCAAGGTGATTTTCCTTCAAAAACTTTCCTTATTTAAGACCCACTGAGGTCATTAGACAAATGAAAATTTAAATCTTGGCCAATTGTTTTGATTTTTGGATATTTCATTCATTTTGTTTGTTCAAGCCATTCCATTTTGTTTCGAGTCATTTCGATGCCCCAAAGTACCCTAAATGATAATTCTTTCTAATTTGGACCCCTTGAAGGTCGTTTGGCAAATGAAAACCCTAACCTTGACCAACTGTTATAATTTTTGGATATATTGTACCCTTAGTTAGTTCATGTCATCTTACTTCATTTTAAGTTATTTTGGATCCCTAAGGGACACTAAATGAGAGTTTTGGAACCTGCCAAATTTAGCCCTGAAATGAGCCCAGTTTCATTTTGCAGCCAAATTTCAATGAATAAATGACAATTTTCATTTAATTGAGTATAAAGAATTTAGGGTATCACAACCTACCCTCCTTAAAAAAATCTCATCCTCAAAATTTGGACATAACTAAGGATTTCTAATAAACAGGTGTGGATACTTTGTCTTCATCTCTCTTTCGAGTTTCCAAGTAGCTTCTTTCACCTCTTGATGTTTCCATGGTACTTTCACTAACGAGATATCCTTCGTTCGCAGACTCTGTACTTTATGGTCAAGGATTCTAATCAATGTTTCCTTGTAAGTAGCATCATCTTGAATATTCACTTCTTCCCAGTGGATGATGTGAAAAGGGTTAGGTTCATACTTTCTCAACATGGATACATGGAATACGTTATGAGCTAGAGTCATTCAGCTTGGTAGGTCCAACTCATAAGCACATTTCCCAATTCTTCTAAGTATTTCAAAGGGTTTGACAAACCTCGGAGATAACTTTTCGTTGAATCAAAACCTCTTGATGCCCTTTTGAGGACTAATTCTCAAAAATACTTTGTCCCCAACTTGGAATTCTAGTGGTCTTCTCCTCTTGTCAGCATAGCTCTTTTGACAATTTTGTGTTGTAGTCAACCTCTTCTGTATTAACTTGACTTGGTTATTCATTTCTTCCACCAAATCTGGTCCGGTTAATACATGATCCTCAAGTTCAGCCCAACAGGTAGGTGATCTACAGGGCCTTCAATATAGAGCCTCAAATGGAGCCATCTTAATACTTGCCTGATAACTATTGTTATAGGCAAACTCTACCAAGTGTAAGTGCTTTCTCCAATTACCCTTGAAGTCTAAAACACAATATCTCAACATATCCTCTAAAATCTTGATAACTCTCTCAGACTGACCATCCGTCTGAGGGTGAAATGTTGTACTCATGGTGAGCTTAGTACCCATCTCCTTCTGTAGACTCTGCCAGAATTGTGAAGTGAAGCAAGAGTCTTTGTCAAACACAATAGTCTTGGGTACACCATGCAGCTTTATTATTTCCTTCACATATAGTTCTCCCAGCTTACTGACTTGGTCTATGGATTTGATTGGCAGGAAATGTGCCACTTTGGTGAGACCATCGACAACCATCCAAACAGTATCTTCTCCTTTCTGGTCCCTGGGCAAACCACTAACAAAATTCATGACAATGTTATCCCACTTTCATTCAGGGATAGGGAGTGGTTGTAACATTCTAGAGGGTTTCTGATGTTCCGCTTTTACTTGTTGACAGGTTAAGCACTTGGCAACATGCTTAGCCATGTCCCTCTTCATTCCTCTCCACCAATAAGTCTTTCTAAGGTTCTGGTACATCTTATCTCCACCTGGATGTAATGTATACTTGGTCTGATGGGCCTCATCCAGTATTGTCTGCTTACTCTGTCCATTCTTAGGTACACAAATCCCTGAGCCTCAGGATATTCTCAGCATCCAACCTAAAGTCAGGGTGCTTACCATGTTCAACTCCCTCTATCAGACCTACAAGCCACTTGTCTTGCCTTTGTTCCTCCCTAATTTGATGTAGTAGATCCGGTTGGCAAGACATTTTGTAAAGGTAGGCTTGCTTGTCATTCAAGGTTATTCCTAGCCTAAAGTCTTCGATTAACTGGTACATTTGGCCCTTTTTCTTCCTCCTAGTGGTTGAACTTTCTACTCAAGGCATCAGCTACCACATTGGCCTTCCCCGGATGGTAGTGTAATTGAAAATCATAGTCCTTAAGGAATTCCATCCACCTACGTTGCCTGAGGTTGAACTCTTTCTGGGTGTAGATGTGCTTCAAGCTCTTATGATCTGAAAATAGATCGAATTGTTCACCATAAAGGTAGTGTCTCCAAATCTTCAGGGCAAATACGATGGCCGCTAATTCTAGGTCATGAGTAAGGTAATTCTTCTCATGGACCTTCAACTGTCGCAAGGCATAAGCGACTACTCGTCTCTCCTACATCAACAATGTTCCAAGTCCACTTAGTGAGGCATTAGTATAGATGGTGTAAGTAACACCATAGGTTGGAGTGACTAGGACAGGAGCCATAGTCAATCTCTTCTTCAGTTCTTGGAATGATTGTTTGCACTTCTCATTCTAATCAAACTTAACTCCTTTCCTAGTCAACTTGGTCATAGGTTCTGCTAGTTTGGAAAAATCTTGGATAAACCTTCTGTAGTACCCAGCCAGGCCTAAGAAGCTCCTGATCTCTATAGCTGTCTTAGGTTGCTTCCAATACATAATCGCTTCCACTTTCTCTGAATCTATAGAGATGCCTATTGCTGACACTATGTGGCCAAGGAACTTGACCGTCTTCATCTAGAACTCACACTTGCTGAACTTGGCATATAATTGATGCCTTCTGAGTGTCTCCAACACTATCTGCAAGTGTTCTAAGTGTTCAGCCTCTTACTTGGAGTAGATTAGGATGTCGTCTACGAATACCACCACAAACTGGTCAAGATATTGTCTAAACACTCGATTCATCAAGTCCATGAATGTTGCTGGGGCATTGGTCAAACCAAAAAGGCATCACGGTGAACTCGAAGTGTCCATATCTTGTTTTGAAGGTTGTATTGTGTACATTAGACTCCTTGATTCTCAACTAGTGATATCTTGACCTAAGATCAATCTTTGAGAAATGAGTGGCTTCTCTCAATTGATCAAATAGGTCATCAATCCTTTGTAAAGGATATTTATTCTTCACCGTAGCTTGGTCCAACTCTTGATAATCAACACAAAGTTTCATAGAACTATCTTTCTTCTTTATGAACAACACCGAAGCTCCCCAAGATGATTCACTCGGCCTGATGAACCCTTTCTCTCGGAGCTCATCGAGTTGTGACTTCAACTCAATCAGTTCTACTGGTGCCATTCTATAAGGAGGTACGACTATAGGGTTTGTTCCAATGTGAAGTTCAATCTTAAACTCTATCTCTCTAGTAGGTGGTAGTCCGGGTAAGTCATATGGGATCACATCCTCGTAAGTACTAACCACTAGGTCTTGTATCCTCTTCAGTTCCATAGGTTCTTCTTCAGAGAGTTCCTCAAACTCATTCTTCTGCCTTAAGCAGCTCAACATGGCTATGGTTGGACTCTTCGGTAGTTTTTGCATATTCCCATTGATTCTATAGGTTTCCCTAGAAGGTAGGGTTATGATCACTCGTCTTTTAGGACAATCTATCTGGGCTTGGTACTGGTCTAACCAATCCATCCCCAAGATTACATCATAGCCATAAAAAGATAAGGTACATAGATCTATTGTTATAAGTTTATCCCCGAACCTTAGGTTACAACTACACATTCTTTTTGAAATCACAGTGGTCCCTATTGGTGTGGACGTATTCAATGTTATAGGTAATGTTTTCGTCACAAGTTGTAACCTATCAGCTAGTTCTTCAAAAATAAAGGATTTAGAGGCACCCGAGTCAAACAACAATTTCACGACAACATTAAACAACAAAAATGTACCTTCCACTGCAGGGACTTGGTCTTCCTAAGCCTCAACAGTGAACATTCTGGCCTGGTTCTGCCCACGGCCCTGGTTATGCCCCTAATTGGCAATTGACTGTTGTTGCCTCCCCTGAGGATGACCATTTTGACCTCCTCCCTGTTGTGGCTGTTGCTGAGGAGTTCAAACCTGTGCATTAGGACAATCTCTAGCTAGATGATCCTTCTGGTTGCACACAAAACAAAGCCCTTGATTCCTTGCTTGTTCCATTGACTCGTTCTTGGCCTCCCCCTGTTTCTGTGTAGGTGGTGCTTTCCCACCATTCTTCCTTTTCTTTTGAGCCCCTTGATCATTTTCGTTCCCAGGCCTCTTATTCTTCCCCCTCAACCTTTGTTCTAGGTTGAGTTCTTGTTCTAGTGTTTGGGCCTTCTATACAACATCTTTGTAAGTCTTTAGGCCTAAAGTCTTCACTATCTTTCAGATCTCCATCTTGAGACCCTGTGCGAATCGATTGGCCTTTCTTTTCTCTTCCCTAATCAGATATGGGGCGAATTTGGCCAGTTCGGCGTCGGCGAACTTTCTCTCATATTCAGCTACTGTCATGCCCCTTTGATTTAGTCGAACAAAGTCCTCTTGTAGCTTATTTAAGGTTGCCTCTGGAAAAAACTTTTCATAGAAGATTTCTGAGAAGTTCTGCCAGCTCATGTTTTCCAAATCTATGTTAGGGTCTATCCTCATCATACGCCACCAACTTCTGGCTGGCCCTTTGAAGTGGTGTGTGGCCAGTGCCACTCTTCCCGACCCTGTTACCTTAAGTACATTGAGAATTTCCTTCATCTCTTGGTACTAGTTGTCAGCTGAGATGCAATCAGTAGTCCCATCAAATGAAGGAGGATGGAACTTCTGTAGCTCTATTAGCATCTTCCTCTGTTTCTCATCCTTCAAACCCTCTTGAGCCCTCTGACATTCATGATCTTGGGCCACAGGTGCTGGCTGTTGAACCTGAGCAAGTTCAGGTACTTCTGGCTGAGGAGCCGCTTGAGGGATCATTTGTGGAAGTACCCTCAATAGTTGATCCAACACCCTCTGCAACATCTCATTCATCATGGCCTCCATCCGTGCTTCAATTCCAGCAGGCAATTCTTGTTCCCATTGCTCAATTTCATCAGAGGTGGTGGATCAAGTAGTGTACCTACTTGTCCTAGCCATTGTCTATAAATCAAGTAAGTCATTAGTATTTGCTTCATCAAATGTTCGTACTATTATGACTCTAGATTCATGTCTTTAGGTTCTCGATATGTTCAGTGGCCTAAAAGCTTTTCTTCTAGGTTCTTTTCATGCATGGGTACAAGATTTGGTCTCAAAGTAATTAAACATTACATCATGCATATCAGACAATCATACAATCAATCTAGCACAGCAAGGTTCCAAGCTTCTACTTAAGTTTTTAGGTTCAAGTGTCTCATACCACTCTACCCCTTCCACTTAGGCTTTCACCCAGAACAGAGCCGCACCCAAACAATTTTGCAAATTGCTCAATAACTAAGGTTCATGAGCCCACTATACTCCACTGTCCCACACCAGCGAACATAGGGAAACCCGTTCTCTAAGAGTTACCAATCATTCACCACACATGGTCCATCATTCTCCAAGTCCAGGCTTCCTCCATATCCTTGAATTCATATGCATCCCATACTACATAGAAATCAAAAGATACAGAAGCTTCCCGGTCCTATGTCCTGATCAAACAATTTTTTGTTTTCAAACAAGTTTTAGTCTCTAGCCTATGTCCTAGAGATTTATGCTTTTGATCCACTGTGCCACCCATGGCTACACCCATGTCTCTACCTAAGGTCAATCCCCAACACGTATGGTTTCAAACTGGTTGACTCACAACCTTTGTCTAGTCAAGAATCCAACCTTTGACATCTTTTTTGAATTCGAAATAGTTTCTTGCCCTAATTTTTCACCTTCTAATTTTCTTTTATAGCAAGTAAGGGTGTTCTTTAACTCAAACCACTCGTATAAGCTAGTGGGACAACCTCCAGATCGGGCAGGGAGACTGAAGTCTGCTTAGCAACCGCGCTTTCTAGGACGAGATAACCCACCTCCCTCTCAATGTTTAGCTTTACTCGGGACAAGGCTTACCCACTATCAACTCAACTTGTAGTCTTTGTATCCAAACAAAACATTTCAAAAACATATACTATCTTTTTGAAAACACTTTCTAAAACATTTTTTAATTTTAAAATTAGAAGGTAGGGCATTCAAGATTCAATTCAATTCCAAGTAAAACCCTAATTTGAGTTTCTAATTCTAGTCAAACAGCCACTGATCGACTTTCTAATTGTAGCCCAAGGCATTCAAGATTTGATTCAATTCAAAGTGAAACCCTAATTTGAGTTTCTAATTCTAGTCAAGCAGCCACTGATTGACTTTCTAATTCTAGCCCAAGGCACCTAAAAACTAGGCTCTGATGACCACCATTGTAACATCCCAACCCCTAGAAACAAGTTTAACCTCATCCACAACGTGGGTTAGGTCCTATGTTACATTTACAAGTACACAACTTGCACCTCAATTCCTTTATTTAAAAACTTATTGAAAACGTTCATGGATACATCACAATGTATTAAATTTCAATTCAATAATGTTATACAATTAGATAAAGGAATACTTCAAAATTTTTATTTATTCAAATAAAATAAAGAAAGCTACATTCTTAAATCAAAACTTGAGTACATAACTCTCAAAACTTAAATAAAATTCAGCAAAAGTCTTAAATTCAAAATTTCGACAACATGCCCTTAAAATAGAACTTCCAAAACTTAAAAATAATCTAATATCCATGGCTTTCATGATTCAAGTCAATTTCCTATAAAATAAAATGAAGGGGTGAGCACATAGCCCAGTGGATCATTCATTAAATAACTAAGTTACTATTTCAAATCAATAGCACATCCAAATTCAAACACTTTTACGTATTAGGTGATTCAAGCAACTTTTTGGTTGTAGTTGATGTTAAGACTGAAAGGGGTTCTACTCCCTTGATGTTATCAATTTAGATACCCCTTTTTAAGGTGGAATGACATTTCTTTGTCACCTTCCATTGAATGCCACATACCAAGTATCCCTTAGTTGTGCCCCACAACCACACACTCCAAGCATGTGTTAAGAACAAAAATGTAAATATTAGAATTTTAAACAACCAAGAAAGCATGAAAACATTACATCGCATGCTTGAAACATTGAATTAAATCGTCCATGGATTCTAAGCATGGCATGCTCTCATGAGTGATTAAAACATAAAAACATGCTAACTAAATTAAAATATGATTAAACATGCTGAAACTAAAATAAGACATGCTGAAAATTAGAATTTAAGCAAACATGAACATGCTAGAAATTTAAAATAACAAAGTAGAAGTTTAAGAAATCCCCTCCACCTTAATCCGAGTTTTTGTTGAATCCGGCAGAGGTTCGCCTTATCAACCACTTTCAAAACTTTGAACTACCAACAAGACTACTTCATCAACTCTATAAAATATTTAAATAAGAACTTCTCACACAAGAGAGAACAGAGGGTGAGAAGAGGTGCCAAGAAGAGGGCAAGAACAAACAGAGAGGGAAGTGTCAACTCTTCGCTTTGGGATGAGATGAAAGTGAGCAAGAAGGGTTTATATAGATGTTCATGAGAGCATATGGGACATCCTATGGCAGCCTTGGGCAGCTTGGGAAGCTCACAAAAATTTGGGCAAGTTTGTATACATAAAGGGGATGGTTTGTATAAAGAGGGCAAGTGTGCTCATGGTTGGCAAGTGGGACAATTATGGCTTTCTAATTCAAAAGATTTGAGTATAATCTTGTTTCCTAACTATGTGTGAACACAAAAGAGGTTTTAATCATATTCTAATTCAAATGGGATGTCCCCTATATGCTCATGGCAACTTTCCTTTTTGGTTTCCTTACTTGCTTATCACACAAACACACAAGGAATACTTTCCCATTTTCTTATTTCATGGACATCAAATATGGGTGTACAATATCAAATTTGAGGGGACACCATATAATAGTCAAAGATGTTCATCTTGGTTCCAAGAAACTATCTAAATAGGGTTACTCACATGTGTGCACACACACATATATGTCGTTGGGTCGATTTTGGCTTAAGTGGGTGTGGGTGTACACAATCAAGTGGGGTGGCCATGACTTCATGGGTTCACAAAAATCAAATAAAAATTAATATCTCCTTATTTACATGGAATTATGATTTATATCTTATAGTTTTAGAATCACATGAACCTAATGCACATTTTAAGGTGTGGTTTGGCCCAAGGTGATTTTCCTTCAAAAACTTTCCTTATTTAAGACCCACTGAGGTCACTAGGCAAATGAAAATTCAAATCTTGGCCAAGTATTCTAATTTTGGATATTTCATTCATTTTGTTAGTTCATGGCATTCCATTTTGTTTCGGGTCATTTCGATCCCCCGAAGTACCCTAAATGATAATTCTTTCTAATTTGGACCCCTTGAAGGTCATTTGGCAAATGAAAACCCTAACCTGACCAATTGTTCTAATTTTTGGATATGTTATCCTCTTAGTTGGTTCATATCATCTTACTTCATTATAATTTATTTTGGGTCCCTAAGGGGTACTAAATGAGAGTTTTGGAACCTGTCAAATTTAGCCCTGAAATGAGCCCGATTTCCTTTTGCACTCAAATTTCATTAAATAAATGATAAATTTTATTTAATTGAGTACAAAGAATTTAGGGCATCACACACACACATATATATACATAGGTATTGAAGTATGTATATGTATATATAAAGTGATACATATATAAATGAAATAAACAAATAAATACATTAGTTGATGAAATAATAATTAGTTGGGGTATGAATGAATGAAAAACAAAGAAATAAATAAATAACTAAATACATTAGCTAATGAAATAATAAATAGTTCGGGGATGAATGGATAAAAAAAAGAGAGAAGAAAAAATAATAAAATAATATAAAATAATATATGTGTTTCTCTTATGGCCAATGATTTAGTTGTGAAAGGATCATCAACATGAGATCCACGTGGACTCTTTGAGGTGATGTAAGTGATGAGTATGACCATTGAACGTTTGCCAGGTGGCAAGAATGCCATGTCGACTTGCAAGCATGCATATTTATTTAAGGAGCAAGTTAGTGGATGAGCACTCCACTTCATC
>JAJIYU010020941.1:0-10216 GCA_030144865.1 Tinospora cordifolia | reverse complement strand
TAATTAATTATAAAATATATTTAACTTCTTTTTTATATAAATTTATATATTTTCAAATAAGTTAATATATTAATATCAAATTACATGCATTATATAAATTAATTATAATTAATTACTCATTACACAATAATATTTTAATTATAGGAATGTAGATGTAATGAGAAATTAATAATAATGGAGCATGTGCGCTTAAGAGCCTTATGATCATCAAATTTGCCAAGACATCACCTCATGTTAGATTCATGACACATAGCATTATCCCATTTATCCATCATTAAAGTAAAGATTTTGCAAATCTTGAGAAACATCAATAGTCAAGATGGAAGTTGGAGAAATCTCAAGACATATGAAGACATTTTCACCATTCAACATTTTCTTGTTTTAGATTAGTTTAAATTTATGAGAGAACCAAAGTTGATAACGATAAGTCAAGTAATCTTTCTAAGAACTCATTTGTCATATTTTCCCTTTTAGCTTAGTCTTAACCCATCTTATTTTTTTTTTTTTTCACATAATCACCATTAGGGAAAGTCTCTCTCACACACTACCATTCTACTTCATGTACATTGGTCACCCTTTCCTATGCTTCTTACAATACATAGTCATATATTACCCTTCATTTAAATTTTTCACCATCTTACACAAGAAGGTTAAGTAAACCATGAGCTACTTGCACCATTTATCCACATCACCTTTAAATCATCTCCTATTGGTTCATTATCTCCTTGGAATATCTATGTAAAACCCTCAAATCCATAAAACCCTCAAATCCACACTTGAGGGGCATCCCATTTTTCATTTTCTCTTAATCATATTGGAGCTCTTTCTACTTCTCATTTTTTTCATTCTCCATTTTTTCTTTAACCTTTAAGTTTATGGAAAGTTAAGTTTTTTGTTGGGGCTAAGAGGAAACCTCTGCACTCTTCTCTTGCGAATTATTGGGTAACACTTATATCTCAATTTACTTGACATATGTTCTCCTATGCTTTTGTTAGATTTTGTATTAAACTTCATACATTATATCATGTATATTGTATAGATGACTTTGCAAAATTTAATGAAAAATTGAGGCATTTTATTTTCATCTTAGTGTGATTTTTGTTGTTTTCTTTGAGGTGTCATATCATGTATTTCACACACTTAGGATTCACATTCAAATTTATTAGAATTTTAGTTTTACTTTACTTTTTATTATAAATATCTCTTGTGCGAGAACATTATTTTTTATATACTTAGGCTTAAAGATTCGTCATTATGGGTGAAAAATCTCATTAGTTAATTTTATCACTAATTATTTTACTCAAGAAGGACTAAGAGACGAAAGGATTAGGCCTACTCTAATATCTTAACTTTTTCATCTTGTTGTTATTCCTATATTATCAAAATATTATCATTGTCTCATCTCTTTATTATTATTTTTATTTTATAACATGTAGCAATATATTCCCATCCTTGTGGTTTGACCTTAGGGCTCCCCAAGTTATTACTTATTGTATTTACTATGATTTACTTTATGTCTAGGGTTTATTTATGTTGCATGTTGTTAATTCATCGTTTAAATAATGTATTTTGGTATTTCTTTATCCACTTAAAAGTATGCACATAACGTAAGCAACGATTATGTCTATGTTTTATCAATACTATGTGATTATGCTCTCTTAGCATTCACATCTCATGCATATATAGAATTGTGTTTATGAATAATGCATTACATGTTGGAATATTCATTTATTGGGCATGTGTAGCTCACTCTATTATTCTTTTTAGGTCTATCAGTAAAGACTAATGGTAAAAAAATTGCTCTTGACTGAGGTCTAGCTGCATGTAAAGGACAGGTCGATGTGATTCTTTTTTTGGTGTGTGCATCAAACTATGTATAAATTGACTTTACTATTTTAAAACTATATATGTAATAAAACATGTATAACTTAGTGGTGAAGTTCATTGTCATACTTAAATACTAATGAATATGTTAATAGTAATTGGAAATTAGATTTGGGTTGCTATATTCTTTTTGGGGTGACTGCATAAATTATTTTCATGTTTATAGTTCTCCTTTCTAGAAATGTACAACTTCTACACTTAGTGATGATATTTAGGTCTACTAGTTGTAGATATGTAGGATTTTATATGTACAATTATAGGTGAAACAGGTATTGCTTAGACAAAGTGATAATTTGTGGATTAAGTATAGTAAGGCTGTAATCATACTATATCAAATTAGTGTGATTGAGGATGTCTAGGTCGGACACACACACCTAGCATTTTACACTCTATCATGTTATAATTTCCTGGATAATTTTACAAATTTTAAAATAAAATATTAATAAAATAATATATTTTTAGTGATTATTCTTAATTAAAATAATTAGAGTTGGAATGATTAAATTAATGATAGAAATAATAGTTATGTATTATGTTAGAAAATAAAAATAATAATTGTCAAGACCACTTCCATAGGGAGAAGGATGAACCAAACGACACAGTATTCTAACAAACCCTCTCCCAATCAGAGCTTGTTCGAACACTGTTAAGCCTTTTCATAACACCGTATACAACACTATCAGATTAATCATAAGAGATGTGGAAGCACTAAAACAAATAATTTATAGTAAATTTTTTCCTTTTTTTTAAAGTTAAACAAAAGTCAACTATATATACAGTCTCCTAAATGTAACGACAACGGAAATGTATGTCAGACCCGTTCCCTAGGGCGAAGGACGAATCGACTGACACAGTATCCCTACAAACTCGCCTGTAAGCCGAGCTTGCCAAGACACTGTTAAGCCTCACCATACAACACCACACCACACACTTTCAGAGTAATCATAAGGAATGCAGAAGAAATTTAACACACGAACTCCAATAAAAACTTGATATTTATCCAAAATGGGTCATTATAACATGTGTAGCAACGAGAGTGACTATCCATTATATACAGCTTTCTTCACCCCTATACATAGTTCTACCCCTCAAACACAAAACAAAAAAAATATGAAGAAAACTTACCAGTAAGAGTAAGAGAGTGTAGCTCTACGCGATGACCACTCCCTTGCCCTTATCCGTTGCTGAAGAACCTGAAAAGTTAGAGTAGTGAGCTTAATTGTCCATGGCGGCTCAGTGAGTAATGCAATGCAATTCAAACTTAAAAAAGTATTCCATAGATAAAACATGTGCCATGAATGCATGAGCAATAGCATTATGCAGGTGAATGCAATAGTAAACACAATTTAAATCCATAATGCAGTCGTGCACCTTCATTCAAAAATAGTTAAATAATGAAAACATTCACCGAGGCTCGCAAGCTCTCCGAGGCGACTAAAAATCAGTAGAGCAGGTTGCAAACAATTAGACGCATTGTGTCAACTTCGATTAGGTCTTATTGCCGTTGCCATCATCGTAACGACCAACTAGGACTTATTGTTGTTCCCTTATCGTGACAGCCCGATTAGGTCTTATTGTGTTGCCATCATCGTAGGCCTATAGAACCCCCTCGGCGGGTACTCTATGCTAGGTGGTCACCTCTCGGGGTCGTATGAGAGACCGACACAACTCACCCTAACCCTGTACTCTCGGACCTCGAGACTCGATGCACTTTTCATTTAAAACCCATTTAAAAGAATGCAAATTCATCACAATATGTAATCTCATTTTCATAATGCACAGAATAACTAGCTCTAAAAAATGAGTTAGAAAACACTACTCACAGGGATGTTCTGCTCTTAGCGCTCCTCTCGCGACCGATCGCGTCCCACTAGCACTTGGTCCTGTGAAATCGACGTAACTTCTTAATATTAACATGAGACTTGGCTCACTCTAACTGTACATCATTGGTTAATTAATAACTTGACCTAGTCAAGAATAGTCCACTTATGTTTGCTCATCTTGCCTTAGTTGCTAAGTCAATTTGATTGATCGTGGTCAATCTTGGTCAACCTATCACTTGCTAACGTAACTGGTCAACAGAGTCTCAAATGGTCAATTTTGGTCTTCATGGAGTCAATTGGGCCAAAAAGGGGTCAATATTCTCAATTCCCACCACTTAGGCACAACATTAGCCTATGGCCCTATCTGTGCAACCATTTTTCCGATTTTTCTGCGGGCAATCCGTATATCGGATTTGCTCCAAACTTTGCAGAAATGTTCTAGACTTCCTAAAGTTTTCCCAAAATTTTGAATCATAATTTTTGGACATCATTTACTAGGGTTTCTAGGTATAACAACAGAGACTGTACAGATCCCGTATACTCTGTGACAAGCAGTGACTATTTGCCTGAATTGACCTACCTATCCATATCAGAATGCTCTGAAATTTGGTAAAAAACTTCTAGATATACTTAGGGATCTCTCCACGAAATTTCAGCTTGATCTACCAAGGTTTGGTCAGTTAATTTCATCTAAGAATTTTTATCTAGATTGCAAGAAATTTCTAGGTTCATAGTTTCTTTTAGAGCTGATTTTTCTATTTTTCAGAGCTGATTTTTTGGATTTTTTTGTTAGTAGTTTGTTATTTTTCAAGCTTTAAATTGTAATGCTTCAAAGTTAAAAAGTGTGTTCAGATTTCTCTACAAGTGCTGCAATTCATTTTAATTTTTTTCCTCTCATTTCAAAATACCAACAATTTGGTATCAGAGCACTCTTCTTGAGGGATCTGTGAGGCTAGTTCAGTGCACCAATGGAAGGAGAGTCAAACTTTTCAGCAATGGCACCACCAGTCTTTGATGGAGACAGTTATCAGATGCGGGCAGTGCGTATGGAGACCTACCTGGAAGCATTGGATCTATGGGAAGCTGTTGAAGAAGACTATGAAGTTCAGCCACTTCCAGCGAACCCCACTGTAGCACAAATGAAATCACAGAAGGAGAAGAAGACAAAGAAATCAAAAGCAAAGGCTTGCTTATTTGCAGCAGTGTCATCCACCATCTTTACACAGCAAAGGAAATTTGGGACTACCTCAAGGCAGAATATGAAGGTGATGAGAGAATCCAAGGAATGCAAGTGTTGAATCTGATTAGAGACTTTGAATTGCAAAAAATGAAGGAGTCAGAATCAATAAAAGAGTACTTGGACAAGCTACTAAGTATTGCCAACAAGGTGAGGTTGCTTGGATTCGAGTTAACTGATTCAAGAATTGTGGAGAAACTTCTTGTAATAGTGCCAGAGAGGTTTGAAGCCACCATAACAACTCTGGAGAACACAAAAGACCTGTCAAAGATTTCTCTTGTAGAACTCTTAAATGCTTTACAAGCACAAGAGCAAAGAAGAACCATGAGACAAGATGGAGTAGCAGAAGGAGCCTTACCAGTCAAGCATCAAGACTATGGAAAGAATGGTAGGCCCCAGAACAAGAAGTTTCAAGCTGCAAGTGGACAAAGCTTTACACCTTGGAACAAAAGCAAAACCAGAAATAGAAGATCAAGAGTAAAGAAAGATTACCTTCCATGTCAACATTGTGGCAAGAAACGTCACCCACCTTTCAAGTGCTGGAGAAGACCAGATTCAAAGTGCAGCAAATGCAATCAAATGGGACATGAAGCTGTTGTTTGCAAGAATAAAAATCAACAGCAAGGAAATGAAGCACAAGTAGTAGATCAAGAAGAAGAGGACCAGCTTTTTGTTGCAACTTGTTTCACAAATTATGAAACAAGTGAAAACTAGCTTATTGATAGTGGCGTCACTAATCATATGACATATGACAAGGAACTGTTCAAAGAATTAAAGAGTACTGAGTCCAAGAAGTCAGAATTGGGAACGACGAATACATTGCAGTCAAAGGAAAGGGTACCGTAGCCATTGCATGCTGTTCGGGAACCAGGTTGATCACAAATGTTTTCTATGTACCAGATATTGATCAAAACTTGCTCAATGTTGGTCAATTAATAGAGAAGGGATTCAACATGATGTTCATGGAGAAGGCATGTGTGATAGAGGATGCTACAGGCCAAAAGATGTTCGAAGTTAAGATGGCAGGGAGGAGTTTTTATCTCAATCCAATGCAGGAAGAGCAATCAGTTTTTCTAACCAAAGAAAGCCTCTCAATGGTGTGGCACAAAAGGTTCGGGCATTATCACCACCAAGGGCTACAGTAGATGAAATCCAAAAGGATGGCACTTGATCTTCCAGAGTTTGATGATTACATATCGACTTGCAAGGCTTGTAAATTTGGAAAACAAAACAGAAAGCCATTTCCCAAGACAGCATGGAAAGCTACCTATAAGCTGCATTTAGTCCACAAAGATGTTGCTGGACCTCAGAGAACTCCCTCATTAGCAGGTAGTCGATATTATGTTGTTTTTATTCATGATTTCACTAGAATGTGTTGGATTTTTTTCTTAAAATTCAAATCAGAAGTGGCTGGAGTATTCTGGAAGTTCAAGAAGATTGTGGAAAATCAAAGTGGCAACCAAATTAAAATATTGAGGTCTAATAATGGCAAGGAGTATACCTCAGAAAATTTCAATGCATTTTGTGAAGAAGCTGGCATTGAGCATCAGCTAACAGCCCCCTACACTTTGCAACAAAATGGAGTTAGTGAAAGAAGAAACAATTACATCTTAGAAATGACTAGATGTATGTTGCATGAGAAGAATCTACCTAAACAATTCTGGGCAGAGGCAGCTCATACTGCGATTTTCTTGCAAAACAGATTGCCGACAAAAGCAGTCAAGGATCAGACACCTTATGAGGCCTGGTATGGTCATAAACCATCTTTAAGTTTTCTCAAAATATTTGGTTGTTTGTGCTTCACTCATGTTCCTCAGATCAAGAGAGACAAGTTAGATAAAAGAGCACTTCCAGGCATTTTTATCGGCTACAACATCGTTACAAAAGCTTACAAAATTTTTCAACCACAAACTGGGAAAATTGTTATAAGCAGAGATGTTCATTTTGTGGAAGATGAAGAGTAGAATTGGGATGAACCAAAGAAAAATGGCCAAACTGTAGCAGAACTACAGCTTAAGTTTCCTGTTTCAAGCACAGATGAAGATGAAAATTGGTAGAATGAGTTGATGGATGATGCTCTTGTAAGAGGTACTAGGTTACTTACTAACATTTATGCAAGGTGCAATATCGCTATTTGTGAACCTGCAGATTTTGAAGTAGCAATAAAAGACGAAAATTGGATGGCTGCAATGAAGGAGGAGTTGTTCATCATTGAGAAAAACAAAACATGGGAGTTGGTTGATCGACCCCAAAATAGGAAGGTGATTGGAGTCAAGTGGGTGTACAGAACCAAGCTTAATGTTGATGGCTTAATCAACAAGCATAAAGCAAGACTTGTGGTGAAAGGCTATGCTTAAGTTTTTGGCGTGGACTACTCAGACACCTTTGCACCAGTTGCTCCTCTAGACACCATAAGACTTTTACTTGTTATAGCTGCTCAAATGAATTGGAAAGTGCATCAGCTTGATGTAAAATCAGCATTTTTAAATGGTGTTTTGTAGGAAGAAATTTATGTTGATCAGCCTGAAGGCTTTGTGAAGAAAGGAGAGGAGGACAAGGTGTTTCTTCTCAAGAAAGTTTTTTATGGGTTGAAACAGGCTCCAAGAGCTTGGTATAGCAAGATAGATGAACATTTGTTGAGCTTAATCTTTAAAAAAAAGGTCTGTCTGAGGCTACTCTTTATGTCAAACATCAGAGTAATGATGTTTTGATAATCTCTCTTTATGTTGATGATCTTTTCCTGACAGGAAATAATGCACAGCTGATTTGAGAACTTCAAACAAGAAATGATGAAGTTTTTTGAGATAACAGATCTCGGATTAATGACCTTCTTCCTTGGAATGGAAATTAAGCAAGCTGAGCATGAAGTCTTCATATGCCAAAAGAAGTATGCAAAGGAAGTTTTAAAGAAGTTCAACCTTGAAGAATGCAAGGAAGCAATCACTCCAATGAATCAAAAGGAGAAGCAGTGTAAGGAAGATGGAGCTGATAAACTTGACGAGGGATATTTTAGAAGTTTGATTGGTTGCTTAATGTATCTTACAGCAACATGTCCAGATATTTTAAATGTTGTAAGTATATTATCTAGGTTTATGCACTGTGCAAGTGAATTGCATCTCGGGGCTGCCAAAAGAGTGGTTCAATATGTCAAAGGCACAAGTAATTTTGGTGTTAAATTCACAAGAAGTAAGGAGTTCAAGCTGTTTGGCTTCTCTGATAGTGACTGGGGAGGCTCTATTGATGATAGTGATTGGCTTACTCTTGGATCAAGTATTTTCTCATGGAGCTCGAAGAAGCAAGAAACTGTAGCTCAATCCACTGCTGAAGCAGAATTTGTTGCTGCAACAGCTGCTGTCAATCAAGCTTTGTGGTTGAGGAAGATTTTAATGGATCTCAATCTGGAGTAGAAATAAAGCACTAAGATTTTTGTTGACAACCAAGCTGCCATTGCCATTTCCCATAATCTTGTGTTTTATGGGAAAACTAAGCATTTCAACATCAAGTTGTTTTTTTAAAGAGAAGTGCAGAAAGAAAAATTTGTAACTTTGGTTTATTGCAAATCTGAAGATCAATTTGCAGATTTGTTTACAAAGCCACTTCCAGTCAGCAAGTTTGAGTTTCTAAGGCTGAAACTTGGTGTTCGCAGCTCCTAAAGCAAGGAGGAGTGTTGAAATACATGCTCACGACTGCTGAACTTATTTAAGTTTGATTGAGTCCAAGTTGTTCCTCATTCTTAGGAGTTAGTTCTAGTGATCATGCTCTGTTTTTCAAAGCTGATTTTTGAAAATTTCTGTTAGTAGTTTGTTATTTCAAAGCTGATTTTTCTGTTTTTCAAAGCTGATTTTCTGGATTTTCTGTTAGTAGTTTGTTATTTTTCAAGCTTTAAATTGTAATGCTTCAAAGTTAAAAAGTGTGTTCAGATTTCTCTGCAAGTGCTGCAATTCATTTTAATTTTTCTCTTATCTCATTTCAAAATACCGACAACTATCATCCTAGCATTCTTTTCCCTCATTAAATCACAATTCCATGGGTTATTTCTTGTGTTTAATTGCAGTATACAGATCATAACACATCCATTAATCAAAAATACTTTGAATCAGTGACATGCAATGCCAAATTCATGCCTATCTTTCCACTAATTTCTCTGTTGTATTTTAAAGAACACAAGAAATCTGTTTTAGCACTCTACAATCATGGCATATTTGCAAGTATAACAAAACACATTCACAAAGGCTAAAGGTCAGGTCTTTATACCTTTCTAAAACCTCTACTATGGGTTCGAAAATGCCTCTGGTTCCAGGCCGAAAGGGTGCCTTTAGGTGTCTGAATGTAGCTCCGATTGTGGTCTTAAACAGTTTTTGTCAGCACTGTCGCAACAATAAGTCTAACAGTTAACAACAATGGCTTATAAAACATATTAAACGTTTCAGTTTTTGGTTTCTACCACTTGGACACTTGAATACACATGATAAGGAGGTAGAATGGTGGATTTTTACCTTAGGGACGAGCCTAGAATGGTTCAAGAGTGAGTTTTCCCAAAGTTTCTCCAACTGTATCTGTTACACAACTGTAACAGTAAGTAAGTAACCAACTTTAGAGGTTTGAAAATCATGTGTAAAGCCTTAGTTTTCGTTCTCTAACACTTGGAGGTTAAAATACATTTGAAAACGAAGGGGGTGGACAATTTTACCTCCAAAAGGGCTTGAAACAACCTAGGATTCGAAGCTCCAAGAAGGTTCCAACACAAGCTTATCTAGTTTTCTGGGTTTGAACAGTGTGAACAACACCTTTTCTTGATAATTTCTGCTTCAGTTGGCTCCAAGATTGGGCAAACCACTTGTAGAACTTTGTAGATGGTGGTACAAGCTTCAAATCAAGCTATGGTTCAATGGATTTGGCTGAGAATTGAGGAAGATTCAAGTTAGGGAAGTTGGCTACAAAAATTTGAAATTTTTCTGGGTTTGAGCTTAAGGGGGAGTTTTGTTGCATGGGAGAGGTTTGCATGGCAGGATGGGTAACATGTGGCCATCCAGGTGGCTTTCCACCTTACATGCTCGCTGCCTAGTTGGCAATGCCTATTGGTCACAATGGAGGCTATGAATTGATGGCTCAAACCATGAACTCCTATGGTTTTGTGCTGGAAATCTGCTGGAAAATCCCCAAAATTTGGCTAAAAATCACCAAAAAAATGCACAAAAGGACAAAAAGGAAGGGGCTAGACCCCCTTGGTGGGCACTAGGCGCTTGGCCCGCTCGGGGCCTGGGCCAGCCCA
>JAJIYU010020940.1:0-10242 GCA_030144865.1 Tinospora cordifolia | reverse complement strand
TCAAATATAAAGTAAGTATAGTGAATTGTATATATGTATATGTATATATATATATATATATATATATATATATACAATTCACTATACTTACTTTATATTTGATAATTAACTCTATAATTGTTCGATTATATGCATAATTACAAAATAATTCTTATACAAATAATATTTGATAATTCTACTTACTTTATATTATTTGTTAGATCATCCTAATACTAAGATTTCATTTACCTCCAATTATTTTAGAATCTTTCTTAATAAATCCTATTTCTCGTTTTTCCTACATAATTTTCACCCAAGAGTCTCAAGAAACCTTTACTTACTTATTTCGTTTAATTTTTTTTTGTCGACTTTATTTATTTTTAAGTTATTTGACAAAATTATGAGGTATCACAATTATGGTCTATTATGGTTTGTATTGGTCTAGGATACTCTCTGGTAGTCTTTAATGGTCCATCATGGTTTATGATTGTGTATTGATGTTTGTTGTTGAAAATGAACTTCCTTATAGTTTGGAAAGACTACAATAGACAATCATAGATCATTATAGACCACGATAGATTATTATAGACTACTACAAATGATCATAGACCATAATATGTTAGTATTTTTTTGGATTAAGTAAGTTGGTCTATGACCTTCTATAATAGTTTATGATGGTTTCTAGCTCTCTATAATGGTCAATGAGGGTTTATAGTAATTTATAATTATTTGAAGTAGGTTTTGATGCCTATAATTGTTTATTCACTAACTTAAAGCAAAGATAGACTAATACATTATGGTCGATGATGGTTTGTACTTCTCTATGATAGTATATAGTGGTCTATGATGGTCTATGATTGTGTTTTCATGTTTGTAGTTGAAAACAAACTTACCTAGAGTTGAAAAGACCATTATAGATAGTCATAGATAAATATAAACCACCATAGACAATCATAGACTATTACAAAGCATCGTAGACCATAATATGTTAGCCTTTTTTTGGTCTAGATAAGTTTGCTTTTGACCATCTATAATGACCTTTGATGGTTTTTAGTTGCCTAAAATGGTCTATGAGGGTTTGTAGTCATTTATAATTCTCTATGGTTGTTTTTGATGCGTATAATTGTCTATGAACTTACTTAAACATAAAAGATACTAATATATTATGGTCTATGAAGGTCTATAGTGGTCTATGACAGTCTATGGAGGTATATAATGGTCTATGATAGTCTATGATTGTGTGTTGATGCTTGTTGTCAAAAATGAATGTACTTATAGTTTAAAAAGACTACTATAGACGATCATCGATCATTAAACCACCAAAGACTATTATAAATCACTACAAATCATCATAGACCATAATATGTTAGTCTTTCTTTTACTTAAGTAGGATGGTCAATGACAATCTATCATTGTCTATGATGGTCTTTAGCTTTCAATAATGGTCTATGAGGGTTTATAGTAATTTCTAATTATCTAAAGTGGTTTTTGATGCCAGTAATTGTCTATTAACTTATTAAACAAAGGAGAGACTAATACATCATGGTCTATGATGGTTTGTAGTGGTGTATGATATTCTATGATGATCTATAATAGTTTATGATGGTCTATGATTGTGTATTGTTGTTTGTACTAAAAAAATAAACTTAGATGGAGTTAAAAATGACTATTATAACAATCATAGACTATTATAGAACGCCATAAACTATCATAGACTATTACAAACTATCATAGCATATAATATGTTAGTGTTTCTTTGGCTTAAGTAAGTTGGTTTATGACCTTCGATAACATTTTATGATGGTCTCTAGTTGTGTATAAAGGTGTATGAGGGTTTATTGTCATTTATAATTATTTATAGTAGTTTTTCATGCTTGTCATTGTCTATGACCTTATTAAAACCAAAGAGAGACTAATACATTATGGTTTATGATGGTCTGTAGTGGTCTATGGTAGTCTATGGTGGACTTTAATGGTCTATGATGGTCTTTGTTTGTGCATTGATGTTATTAGTCGAAAATAATGCTACTTATAGTTCAAAAAGACTACTATATTCGATCATCGACCATTATAAACTGTCATAGACTATCATAGACTACTACAGACTATTGTAGACTATAATATGTTTTCGTCTTTCTTTGGCTTTTGTAAGATGGTCTATGACCTTCTACAATAGTCTCCGATGGTATCTCGCTGTCCATAAAGGTCTATTAAGGTTTATAGTCATTTATAATTATCAGTAATGGATTTTGATGCTTGTAATTGTCTATGAACTCACTTAAACCAAGGGGAAACAAATACATTATTGTCTATGATGGTTTGTAGAGGTTTACGATAGTATATGGTGGTTTTTAATGGTCTATGATGGTCTATGATTGTGCATTGATGTTTATAGTAAAAAATTAAGTTACTTATAGTTCAAAAAGAGTACTACATACCATCGTTGACCTTAATATGTTTTCCTTTCTTTGGCTTATATAAGTTGGTCTATGGCCTTGTATAATGGTCTATAATTGTCCTTAGTTGTCTATAGTGATCTCTGAGAGTTTATAGTCGTTCATAATCATTTAAAGTAGTTTTTATGCCTGTAATTTTTTAAGAACTTACTTAAACCAAAGAGAGACTAATACATTATGGCCTGTGACGGTATGTTGTGTTCTATAATAGTTTATGCTAGTAGATAATGGTCTATGGCGGTCAATGATTCTAGACTGCTATTTGTAATAAAAAATGAGCTTACTTAGATTTGGAGAGGACTCTAATAGATGATCATAAACCACCATAGACTATCATAGACTACTATAGACCATCGTCGACCATAATATGTTTGTCTTTTTTCGGCTTAACTAAGTTGGTCTATGACATTCTATAATGGTCTATGGTGGTCTCTAGTTGTCTATAATATCTTTGATGGCTTATAGACATTTATAATTATCTATAGTTGTTTTTGATGCATGTAATTGTCTATAAACTTACTTGAATGAAACAGAAACTAATACATTATGGTCTATTATGGTCTGTAGTGGTTTATGATAGTCTATGGTGATCTTTATTGGTCTTTGATGGTTTATGATTGTGTATTGATGTTTATAGTCGAAAATGAACTTACTTATAGTTCAAAAAGATTACCATAGATGATCATAAACCGTTTTAGAGCACCATAGGCTATCATAGATTGCTACAAACCATTATCAACCATAATATCATAGACCATCATAGATAGACCATAAAGTATTAGTCTCTCTTTTGTTTAAATAAATTAGTAGACAATTACTAGCATCTAAAATCACTTCAGATAAGTACAAATTACTATAAACCCTCATAGTCCATTGTAGAAAGCTAGAGACCATCATAGATAATTATAGAAGGTCATAGACTAACTTACTTAATCCAAAGAAAAACTAACATATTATGGTCTATGATCATTTATAGTCATTTGTAATTATTTATAGTCATTTTTGTGCCTACAATTGTCTATGAATTTATTTAAACCAAAGAGAGACTAATACATTATGGTCTATGATGGTCTGTATTGGTCTAGGATACTCTCTAGTAGTCTTTAATTGTCTATGATGGTCTATTATTGTGTGTTGATGTTTGTTGTCGACAATGAACTTACTTATAGTCTAAAAAGACTACTATAGATGACAATAGATCATTATAGACCACCATAAACTATTATAGATTACTAAAAACCATCATAGACTATAATATGTTAGTCTTTCTTTGGATTAAGTAAGATGGTCATGAACTTCTATAAATGTATATGATGGTTTCTGGCCTTCTACAATGGACTATGAGGGTTTATAGTAATTTGTAATTATCTGAAGTGATTTTAGATGCCAATAATTGTCTTTTAACTTACTTAAACAAAAGACAAACTACTACGTTATGGTCTATGATGCTCTGTGGTGGTGTATGATATTTTATGATGGTTTACAATGGTTTATGATGGTCTATGATTGTGTAATGATTTTTGAAGTAAAAAATGAACTTAGATTTAGTTTAAAACGACTACTATAGCAATCATAGAACATTATAAAATGCCATAAACAATCATAGACTACTATAGAGTATCATAGCCTATAATATTTTAGTCTTTCTTAGGCTTAAGTAAGTTGGTTTATGACCTTCTATGATGGTCTACGATAGTCTCTAGTTGAGTATAAAGTTCTATGAGGGTTTATTGTCATTTATAATTATCTATAGTAGTTTTTGATGCTTGCAATTGTCTATGACCTTATTAAAATTAAAGAAAGACTAATGCATTACGGTTTATGGTGGTCTGTAGTGGTTTGTGATAGTCTATGGGGTCTTTAATGTTCTATAATGGTCTTCGTTTGTGCATTGATGTTATTAGTCGAAAATAAAGTTACTTACAGTTCAAAAAGACTACTATGTGCGATCATAGACTATCGTAAACCACCATAGACTATGATATACTACTACAAACCATTGTACACCATAATATGTTAGTTTTCCTTTGGCTTATGTAAGTTGATCTATGGCCTTCTATAATGGTCTATAATGGTCCCTAACTGTCTATAATGGCCCATGAGGGTTTATAGTTAATTATAATTATCTAATGTGGTTTTTGATGCTTGTAATTGTTTATGAAGTTACTTAAACTAAAGAGAGACTAATACATTATGCTCTATGATGGTATGTTGTATTGTATAATAATCTTTGCAGCTCTATAATCGTCTATAACTGTCTATGATTGTGTACTAATGTTTGTAATAAAAAATGAGCTTACATAGAGTTGGGAATGATTACAATAGACGATCATAGACCATTATAGACCACCATAGACTATCATAAACTACTACAGAGCATCATGGACCATAATATGTTAGTCTTTCCTTGGCTTAAGTAAGTTGGTCAATGACCTTCTATAATAATCTATGATGGTCTTTAGTTGTCTATAATATCTTTGAGGGTTTATGGTTATTTATAATTATCTATAGTTGTTTTTTATCCTTTTAATTGTCTATGAACATACTTAAACCAAAGAGAGACTAATACATTATGGTTTATGATTGTATATAGTGGTTAACGATATTCTATGGTAGTCTTTAATGGTCTATGATGGTTCTGATTGTGTATTGATGTTTATAGTTGAAAATGGACTTACTTATTGTTCAAAAAGACTATTATAGACGATCATAAACCATTGTAGACCACCATAGACTATCATAGACTACTATAGAGTATTGTAGACCATAATATGTTAGGCTTCCGTTGGCTTAAGCTAGTTGGTCTATGACCTTCTTTAATGGTCTATGATGGTCTCTAGCTATCCATAATGGTCAATGAGGGTTTATTGTCATTTATAATTATCTAATGTGGTTTTTGGTGCCTATAAATGGCTATGGACTTATTTAAACCAAAGAAAGACTAATATACCATGGTTTACGAAGATTTGTTGTGGTGTATAATAGTCTATGCTAGTCTATAATGGTTTATGACGGTTTGTGATTGTGTATTGATGTTTGTAATAAAAAAGACTATTATAAGCGAGCATAGACCAATATAGATTGTCATATACTATCATAGATTACTATAGACCATGACAGACCATAATATGCTACTCTTTCTTTTGCGTAAGTAAGTTGGTCTATGACCTTCTATATTAGTCTATGTTGGTCTCTAGTTGTGCATAATGGTCTATGAGGGTTTACAGTCATTTATAATAATCTATAGTTGTCTTTTGATGCTTGTAAATGTATATGAACTTACTTAAACCAGAAAGATACTAATACATTATGGTCTATGAAGGTATGAGTTGTCTCTAACAGTCTTTGGGGATCTATAATGATCTATGCTTGTCTATGATTGTGTATTGTTGTTTGTAGCTGAAAATGAACTTCCTTAAAGTTTAAAAAAACCAATATAGACGATCAGAGACCCTTATAGATCACCATAGACTATCATAGATTACTACAGACCGTCGCAAATCGTAATTTGTTACTCATTGTTTGGTTTAAGTGAGTTGGTCTTTGACCTTCTATAATGGTTTATGATGGTATATTGCAATTTATAATTACTAGTAGTGGTTTTTGTTCCCTGTAGTTGTCTACGAACTTACTTAAATGAAAGAGAGGCTAATACATTATGATTTATGATAGTATGTAGTGGTTTATGATAGTCTATGGTGGTCTATAATGGTCTAAGTTGGACTATGGTTGTGTATTGGCATTTGCAGTCGAAAATGAACTTACTTAGAGTTTACAAAGACTACTATAGACGATCACAGACCAATATAGACTACCAATGGCTATCATAGACTACTATAGACCATCATAGACTATAATATGTTAGTCTTTTTTGGCTTCTGTAAGTTGGTCGATGACCTTCTATAATGGTCTATTATGGTCTGTAGCTATCCATAAAGGTCTATGAGGGTTTATAATCATTTAGAATTATCTATAGCGGTTTTTGATGCTTGTAATTGCCTATGAACTTACTTAAACCAAAGAGAGATTAATACATTATAGTTTATAATGGTTTGTAGTGGTCTATGACATCCATGGTAGTCTATAATGGTCTATGACAGTCTATGATTGTGTATTGATGTTTGTAGTAGAAAATAAACTTACTTAAAGCTGAAAAAGACAATTATAGACGTTTATAAACCATTACAGACCACCATAGGCTATTATGGATTACTATGAACCATCGTAGACCATAATATGTTAGTCTTTCTTGGTTTAGGTAAGTTGGGCTATGATATTCTATAATTTTCTTTGGTGGTCTCTAGTTGATAATGGTCTATGAGTGTGTATAGTCATTTAAAATTATCTATAGTGGTTTTCAAGACCTACAATTATCTATGAACATACTTGAACCAAAGAGAGACGAAAATATTATGTTCTATGATGGTTTGTACTGCTCTATGATAGTCTATGGTCATCTATAATGGTCTATGATGGTGTATGATTGTGTATTGATGTTTGTAGTCGAAAACAAACTTACCTAAAGTTGAAAAAGACCATTATAGACAACATAGACAATTATAGACCACTATAGACTATCATAGACTACTATAGACCTTTGTAGACCATAATATGATAGTCTTTCTTTGGTTCAAGTAAGTTGGTCTATGACTTACAATGGTTTATGATAGTCTCTAGTTGTCTACAGTGGTCTATGAGTGTTTATAGTCATCTATAATTATCTATAGTGGTTTTTTATGCTTATAATTGTCCATGAACTTACTTAAACCAAATAGAGACTTATATATTATAGTTTATGATGGTCTGTAGTGGTCTATAACAGGTTGTGGTAATGGTTTATGATGGTATATGATTGTATATTGATGTTTGGAGTTGAAAATTTACTTAGAGTTGAAAAAGAATCTTTAGATGATCACATACTATTATAGACCACCATAGACTATCATACGCTATTACAAGGCATCGTAGACCATAATATGTTAGTTTTTTTTTGGCTTAAGTAAGTTGGTCTATAATGCTATCTAGTTGTGTATAAAGGTCTATGAGGATTTATTGCCATTTATAATTATCTATAGTTGTTTTTTATGCTTGTTATTTTCTATGAACTTATTAAAACCAAAGAGAATATCATACATTATAGTTTATGATAGTTTACGGTGGTCTTTAATGGTCTATGATGGTCTTTGTTTGTGTATTGATGTTTATAATAAAAAATAAAGTTACTTAGATTTTAAAAAGACAACCATAGACGATCATAGACCAATATAGACTGCCATACACTATCATAGACTACCACATGCCATCATAGACCATAATATAGTAGTCATTCTTTAGCTTCAGTAAGTTGTGCTATGACCTTCTATAGTTGTCCATGTTGGTATCTAGTTGTGTATAATGGTCTATGAGGGTTTGTAGTAATTTACAATTATCTATAGTCATTTTTCATTCTTATAGTTATCCATAAACTTACTTAAACCACAGAGAGACTAATACAATATGGTATGTAATGGTCTATAGTAGTCTATGATAGTCTATGGTGGTCTTTAAAGGTCCATGATCGTATATGTTTGTGTATCGATGTTTATAGTCGAAAATGAAGATACTTATAGTTCAAAAAGATTACTATAGACGATCGTAGACAATTATAGTCCACAATAGACTATCATAGACTATTCCAGACTATCATAGAGCATAATATGTTAGTCTTTCTTTAGTTTAAGTAAGTTGGCCTTTGACCTTCTATAATGGCCTTTGTTGGTCCCTTATTTTTTATAATGGTTTATGAAACTTTTTTAACACTCTGACCCCTATATTCTTTCTATAAGTGTTTGGACTTTACCACTGTTGAAACAGTTATTCAAACATTGGACTTAACCATAAGGCGGGCTAGGCTGAGTGTTACTTTACAAGTGATACACACTTGACTTTCCATTCCCAATATCCCATTCCTTAATATAAAAACTAAACAAGGCCACACTATAAGAAATAAAAGAAAATTCTAATATTTATTAATTCATAAAAGAACTTTTACTTAAAAACAATTACAACACAAGTCATAACAAAACTAGGCAACATGCCCTACATAGAAATTTTTAAATAAAATCAAAGGAGATGTCCTGAGTCCTTGCATATTCAATTTCCTAAAAAATGCTAAAGGAAGGGTGAACACTAAGCTCAGTAGATCTTAAATAACCATTTTCATATTTAAATCACTAGCACATTCATAATTCAAACACTAACAAACATTAGACATTTCAAGCATTAAGTTATGTAAAGTTGAAACTTAGACCAAAAGAGTTTTTCAGCCCTTGATATTCCCAACTATATGACTCCTTATAGTAAAATATGACCTTTCTTAGTCATTTTCATTTGACTTTGGACATAGGGACTCAAACCTACCAACCAATTACTTAGGTATTACAAACCTTATGAACTAATCATAAGAAGAGAACACCCATAACAACCATGTGTCTACTATGATTGCACGTGGTTAGGATCACGATATTCTCATATTAAATCCCATAATCATGAAATATAAATAAAAATTTCAGATTATGGCAATAAACTGAAAATAAATTCAAAATTTCATAGAACAAAACATTCACCATTCACCATATGCATCAAACATTTAGACAATCCCTAAAGACATGGTACTAGCAAGGGACGTTCATCATGCATACATGGCTATGAATAAAATCAAACTAAAAACATGCATAAATACTGAAAACTAAAATTATAATTTCAGGAAAACAAATCTCAAAAAAAGTAAAAATGTTAATGGTTTAAACAAGAAAAAAGCATTTAAGAGAAACAACTTCCACCTTAAGAAATGTTTTCCCAAAATTTCCAGCAGAGGTTCCCTTTACTTTAACACTTTCGAATCTCAACAAAACAACTCTCTTCTAATCACTAAATGTTGAAACTAAAAGCCTCTGACTTATGCACAAAAGAAAACGAGAACAGAGGTGAAGAAGAAGAAGAAGTTTGAGAGCACAATAGGGAGAGTCTCTCTTGTTCTTCGAATGAGGAATTGTGTGCAACTTAGGGGGTTTATATAGGTGCTCATGAGCATATGGGACATCCTTGGGCAATTCTTGGACAGCTAGGGCAGTTCTAATCTTTGGGCAAGTTTCCAAACGTCTAGAGTGTGAAAGAGGTAAGTATGCACAAGGATCATTAAACTTGCCAATTTTCTTATGGCATAAAAGAATATTCTTTAGCTTAATTCAAATTCAAATTCAGAAGATATATTCATTCTAGAACCCTTCTATATCCATGTTGGACGTCCCATAGTAAGAGAGAATATTCTCGTAGAACATTCTCCTTTGGTTCTCTTGCTTGCTCATCACACAAGGCAAATAAGGCATGTTTTCTCTTTTTCTCTTTTGGATGTCCAGCCAAGTGAACATATTATCATAACATGCGATGCACCATATCATATTCTGAATTTCAAATTTGAGCCTTAAGGAAACTCTCTAATCTAGGCTTGAGCAAAGGTGGCATTTTTATCGGAGAAAGGTATCCAATCTTGGCACCATGGCTAGATCTCCTTTATTGTAACACCCCAACCCCCACGTTCTTTGATTTGAGAGTTGGACTTAACCAGTTGGCGGGTCGGGTCGATGTTACTTTACAAGCGACACACACTTGACTTTCTAATTTTCAATACCACATGCCTTAGAATAAATTCAATAACGCAATTTCACATTTAATAAAATCAAGGCATTTAAAGGTAAAGAAAAATTCAACTTCTTTATTAATAAAAGAAAGTACATAACTTTCTAATTCAAGAATAAACCATTACATT
>JAJIYU010020939.1:0-10233 GCA_030144865.1 Tinospora cordifolia | reverse complement strand
AACGTTAGTGTTAAAGAAAATTCAATCACCATTAGTATTCCCTGAGGACGATACCCGGACTTTCCGGATATTACTACAAGCGATCTCGTATACTTGCGGGTTTGCTAACACCTGGCAAGCCAAAAATGGAAAGAAAACACAGTCAGATAACGTGGGCCTAGGGCATGGGAAGCAGGATGTTTCAAACAAGCTCTTCCATAGTCACTGTCCACCCACCATCCATGGCCTGTCAATTTCCAAGTTCAGATTCCTCTGTATCCCTAATTCCTCCGTGTCTATACCACATAGAAACCAAAGATACAAGATCGTCCTGATCTTGTGTCCTAACCAAACATGCATTTCGTTATTCACATATTTTCAGTTTTTAACCTATGCCCTAATGATTTTTATTTATGATCCATTATAGCTCCTTGGCAACACCCAAGTCTCTACCTATGGTATCTTTTCCCTAGACCTAAGGTCTCAACACTTGGTTGAATGGTTCCTCTGTTGAACCAGCAACCATCATTGATTTCAACTACCACCATTGGCATCTAAATTCACATCTAGCTTAGTACTCTACAGTCTAAGCTCTCATCTTGCCCTTGGCATCTACTGCTTAGGCTCTCTGTCATTTCACTCTGTTGTCTACTAAGTGAGCTTGGACACCAACTTTGTAACACCTCAATTCTTGGTCCTTCATTTTTGTCATATCGGGGTTAGCATGGAGAGGCACGCCCATAAATCATTAAATATCAGCACATGTGTCATCTGAAAATGGAGACATTAATATTTGCATACTCAAATCATATTAAACACTTTTTGGACACTCCAGAACTCGCATAAATGACTTATCAATCTTTTGAACACATCAAGAAGTAATACACGAAAATATATAGAAATAATCAGATGAATAACCATTAACTTCAACTTTTAAAATTTAATAAAATGTGAAACAAAGTTTCCACTTGAAAAGCTCTAAAGTATGGCCTATGTGGCCAAAATCCAAACTATAGAGAAAGTCAACACTAAAAATTAATCTGGAGGGCCATATTGCCTAGTCTAAACCATGTACTCGAATAAAATATAACATGTAAATCAGTTCAAGGACCATCTATCAGTCTATTTTAATTGCCCAAATGAAAATATCATAAACAACCTCCACAGTGAGGTTTATAGCTAATTACTAAGATACCCTAGAAATGTTGGTCACCAAGCACCGTCTCAAATATCACCTAAAAAGGAAAGGTGGGTGAGCTTAAGAGTCCAGTGGATCATACATAGTACATCCATAATATTATTCAAGTCAAAATATCAAATATGCAAACACTTGACATACATTAGGCATTTCAAACATTCAGTGTTTCATCAGTTGTTAATTTGACCAAAGGGTTTTACCCCAGTGTTCTCTTATCATCATCATCTCAAGGAAACAAGGAAAATGCATTATATGTCAGGTTCTTAAGGGATATTGGGGCACTCCCATTACCCAACCGTGAAACTAGAGTCACATCCATCGCTCCATCACCAAAGAACTAGGGTTACACCCATTGTTTTATCATCGAGAATTAGGAACTAACCCATCATTCCATCCGCGAGAACACCCATAGTGAAGTCCCTTGGGCCACTACACCAGTATGTGGTTCAAGTCTTAGTTTAACTTTAATTAAGATTACACAATCATTCATCTCATTATGTTAAGCATGGAAAGTATAGAACAATTAATATCATTTGAGTAAATCAGACTTGATAATTATTTCATGACTATCACATATATAATTATTAATTTTTCATGTTATGAAAGCAAGTAAAAAATGAACATAGATATGAGAATCATATTATGCATCACTATACCAACAAAAGGCATAGTAATATTAAATCAATGTCTAAATGCACCCTAGCATGCTCCTAAGCATTCATAATAGAGTAAACAAACATCATGTTTAACATTTAAAACTCAAATAAAACTAAGGAGCAAGGTAATCATCTCCACCTATCTATAAGTTCCTTTAGGCCCTTGCTTGTAGTTGTGTTAGCCTTGGATCTTCAACCTTGGAGTTAGTGACTTCGTCCTTTGTTTACCTCAAAGAGTGTTTAGGATGGTTTCTAATAGTCTATTTTCTTGACTTCATAATGACTTAAATGACTTCATATTGACTTGAATGACTTTGCATTGACTTGAATGACTTTGTATTAACTTAAATGACGTTGTATTGACTTTATAATGACTTCATAATGACTCTGTATTGACTCCATATTTCTCTTTGTTGACTCTTTAATAACTTCATAGTTAACTTCATAATACGCATATTAACTTCATAAATGACTTCATAATCAACCTCACATTAACTCCATAATGACGTCTTAATTGACTTCACTTGACTTCGCATTGACATCACATTGACTTCATATTTATTTGATGTTTCTTTCATAATTGACTTCGCATGTTCTATAATGACTTCATAATTGACTTCACATTGTCGCAAGCGTCTAGTCTTAATTAAAATGACATTTTTGCCCTTTGGTGGCAAAATTACTATTTTGCCCCCAATTCATCCAAATACCTTTCTATACTTGAAATCATTCAATGTTTCATATAATGTTGTTCTACAGTTCATTTTCTTGTGAATTGACTATTTTACCCTTGGTGTCCAAATTACCATTTACCTTTGGGTTGTTTAATTGTGCTTAGCACTTCTCTGGACTCATTTATGATCTTGTATATTCTTATTCTTAAAAATTCAAAAATTTATCAGGTATTACAAAACGCTTCAAAAGATTATGTCATTCAAGTAGTTGTTTGTTATTAGTTGACCTTAAGACTGAAAGGGTTAAGCCTCAGTATTCCATATTTAGGGGATGAGGTCAAATCCAGAACTTCAAACTTATCATCGATGAAGTGGAGTTAAATCTGAACCCTCAGTTCACACCCTGAAAATACCTATTTAGAACACTCACGATAAAAATTTGTCATTGTGCTGGTACATGGTTGATAATTTTTGTTTAATCTTTCATTCATGACAAATAGTAGCGTGATAAATTCAAGATAACAATCATTAGCATGTATTTATCGAAAGCATGTCATAACATTGATCATATCATCACAATCATGCATCATTAACCCTAAGCATGCATTTCTAGGCATAACATATATAATCATGGCATATTTATAAGCGAGGCAAACAACCATGCATATAATACTTGAATCAAAATAATAAGACAAAATTCAAAAATCACTTCCACCTTAATACACTTAATTCGTTGATCTTGAGAATCCAAGCCTTTTGATCCTTCCCCTAGAAATTCAAGATTAATGGGTTATTTGTGTGTTTCTAACATCCTTAGGTCATAGTCTAATGATCTAACATCAAGTATGGTCTCTAATATGCAAGATCATCACCCTAAATAAACAAGAATATGGCCTCAAGTCTATATACTACGATAGGGCAATAGGTTACCGCATTGGTTGTTGTGTAGGGGTGAAAATAGTGTTCTAAGGTTGTTACCACGGTAAGCTACTACCGTAACCCACGACACATTAATCGCATTATTCAAATCACAAGGAAAAATTGTAGCACTACTGTAGTAGCAAATCATACTACCATAGTAGCGAATCGTACTATCGCAGTAATCTGTGCACAACTGATTTTCTAGGTTTGTTTTCCATCATTCCTAGTTTCCCCACAACTGTGGTATCTTATTAGTTCAACTTCTAGGTTGTGAAACATGAAATATGGATCAGGATAGGGTAGTTGTACCTCAGTTTGCACCTTCAAACTTCTCTGCTGCTCCAAAAGAATGCCCACAAAGTGTTTTTGCGGTAGAACACTATTTCACTCTTCCCTACTACACTACTTGCTATATAGAACAGTCCGTAACGACCCGTATTTTTGGACATTGAGTCGACGGGTTCAACATGTATCTTTATGTATCAATTAATGAATTACAAATGAAAATACATGATTTTACGGGCATTGGATAAATTGATGTGTGTATTAAATGGAAATACATGATTTTTACAGCGATTATATTAATGAATGGATGCATTAAATGAAAAATTAAAATAAATAATAAATAATGAAATAATTATTTCGTGGAAGTTAAGAAAAAAATGAAATGAATGAAATAAATTAATTACCATAGGTGTATATATATATATATATATATATGTGTGTGTGTGTGTGTGTGTGTGTGTGTGTGTATATATGTGTATGTATATGTATGTACGTATGTATATAGATGGGGCACATACATAAAAAAAAAAAAGAATTAATAAAATGCATAAAAAAAAAAAGATAAATATGATGTTGATGAGTTGTGGGATAAATTAAAGTGGCAAAAAGAGAGGAAAAAACAAGATAATATGCATGATGTGTAAAGTTAAGAAAGAATAGTCCAAGTTTATCTTGCTTGTTAATGGGGAGGGACCCACCCCATACCCATCACCCCCCACCCCCTCCCTCCCCAACCACATATTCATTCTTGGTTCACACTTGGCCATCTGGGATCAAGAAAAAAAAAAAGAGAACAAAAAAGAAAGAAAGAGAAGAAAGAAAAAGAAGAAAAAAATCATTAAATGTGTTAGTTTATTGTATGACCCAAAATTAGGGTGTGTGTATATATATGTATGTATGTATGTATGTATATCACCATTGTGTTTAGGTTATGTAACTTATTTGTACTCATGTGAACCCTATGAATGTTTATGATAATTAGAAATTGACACATAAAGGGTATGCCTATTAGCACTAGAATTTGAGTTGGCGGGTACTAAAATAATTAGAATGAAATTCTAAATTCAATGACACAAAAATTAGGATTTTAGGATATCAATAGGTATATTCAATTTACATTTATGCAATTAAAGGACAAAAATATATAAATTAATATATATACATATACATACATACATACATACATACATACATATATATATATATATATATATATTGATTAATGTAATGTTATAAATATAACATTTTTTATAATTAATGTTGTATAGCATTATGAATTGTTTCACATGAGAAAAATGTGTAACATAAGAAGTAATTACTTTTTTTCTATTTATTGTATATTACAACAAATTTGTAAAGACGTTGCATAGTATACGCCAAAAGCAAAACACATGTTAATAGTTTGAGCTTTCGGTATTTGGGCCCGCTATCGGGATGCACGACCATCGACTAGGAGAGCATCAGCAATCAATCTAGTTTGTAAGTAGTAAATTGATATATTTATTTAATATTTTATCTACTTATGGTTGTTGCATAATTGTGTGTCACGTGCATTGCATATTGCATTGAGACGAAGCCTATTGGGAGCCTCGTGTTCTAGTCTCACTAGGAACAATATCCACTACTTGGTCAGCTCCTTGTGTGGGCAAGGTGTCAAAATGTGGGACAATATCGGCTCAAGAGCGTTGGTTGCTTTGCCACTCTAAGTGAGATGAAGCCTAAGATATGAGTACAGATCTTCATGTGTGCCGATCTAGCCTCAGAATCAGAGGTTTCGAGGTACGAACATTAGATTGTGATGGTTCCAAGATAGAGCTAATCGACAGACCTTCAGATGTGCCAACTTGGCCTCAGGATGAGAGGTTTCAAGGTGCGAACATTGGATTGTGACAGCTCTGAGATAGAGCTAATTGACTGATCTTCAAATGTGCCGACCTGACATAATGAAGAGAGTTTTGAGGTACGGACATTGGATCATGATAGCTCAGAGATAGGAATGATCAACAAGTCCTCAGATGTGCTGATCTAGCCTAGTGATGAGAGGTTTCGAGGTGTAGACATTAGACCATGATAGTTATGAGATAAGAGTGGTACCTTGGTATACTCAATGGATATATTTAGAGTGGTGCATGGCACACTCTACAGGTTCATGACTGGCGACTATACCACTTAGTCGGTGGGCCATGATCATCACGATACGATAGTATGGCCTAGTTGGTGGGCCACAATCATCGATTGATATCGCAATATGGCCTGGATGATTGGTCACATCCGTCCAGAATGGCATATTGGACCCTTGAATCATGACATACGACATAGCATATTTTATGGCATATTAGACTATTGCATTTTTATATGAATGATTTTACATGCTATTCATTATTGCATTCTATTTGAATGCTTGAAATGTTGCCTATTGCTTGAAATGTAGAATGCTAGATTTAAGTAGATATATATGTTGCTACTCACTGGGCTCACGTGGATATCGAGTTCACTACTCTAAACATTTCAGGTTCGTCCAGTGTTGATAAGTAGAAAGGCATGTAGTACGCGTGATTTTTCTGAGCCTATCCCTAGTAGGTTGTTTTGTTATTTTTTATTTTGGTATTTTAGATCAATATGTACAAGTTTTGAAAAAATTGTCAAGTTGAACTAAACTCTGTAATGTAATTAATGTTAAAGATTTCCACTATTATTACATTATTTCGCTTAACTTATTATTGTTGCACTGTGAATACTATAAATGTTTTGATGGTAAGGCTTAACAGTAGTCAGCAAGTTTGACTAAGAAGTAGACTTGTTTGACTATTGTGCAAGTCAAGCCGCTCTATGAGGTTTTAGAAGGAGTCAAAACAATGTTGGTATCAGAGCCCACGAAATTTTTCCAAAGTTGGAATTAAGTGAAAATATATGAGTCAAAAAAAACTATTTTTCAAAACTTATTTTCGAAAATATATTGTATGGTAGTGGTAAAATAGGTTTTAGGGGTGGTATGTTACAATGTTTGACATTAACAAATGATTGTATATGAATTGCAGACTAAGATGCCACCTAAACGTGGTAGACCACGACGGGTACCACAAGATCCTGCTCCTCCGTAGCATCCTGTATTGTGACCTATACCACCACCACCTGCCGAGCCTAATATGTATCGATGGCTCGAAGATCTTATCCGAGCACAAGGGGAGTTGATCCAATCCTCTAGCGCTATACTACATCAGAGGATAGATGGGATCATAGCCAATATGCAGCAACCAACACCTCCTGCAGCTCCTGCTCCACCTATAGTTGAGCCAGCTAATGGGGATGATGAAGATGAGTCTGAAGATGAGATTGAGGATTCTCATAGAGACCATAGAGAGAGAAAAAGGAGAGAAATTTGACATGAGAGATTATTGAAGAAGCTTATGGACTCGAAACCTCAGCCATATTTGGGGTGGTGTCAATCTAGAGCAAGCAGAGGACTAGCTGTTGAATGTTGATAAGATACCCTGATCGATGAAACAATCGAAAGAGAGTCAAGTGTTGTTCTCTACCCATACCTTAGAAGGTGATGTCGTTAGATGGTGCCCGGTTGAAACTTGGGCAAGATTTAGAGACTTATTGTTGGAGACCCTTGTTCCTACTTCTGCCAGAGAGCACAAGAAGATGGAGTTCTTGGCTTTGCGACAGCGCAATATGATAGTCTAAGAATATACTTATAGATTCATTCATCTAAAGTCTTATGCTTTATGGTTGATTGCTAATAAAGTAGAAAGGCCTGGATTCTATCTTCAAGGGTTGAATAGTGAGATTTGATAGGCAATACACAGTTTCAGTCTAGAGTCGCTGAAGCACCGAGCTTTCAGATATGAGGCAGACTATAAGGATGAGCCAGTACATGTGCAGATTATCCCAAGCAATACCATGCAAATTTTAGCATAGACTCCCAGTTACCAAGGACAGTGGCGAAAGAAGAGCGGTTACGAGAAAAGGAAGCTTGTTACGGGATCGGCTAGCACCCCACAAACCCAGTCTACCACGACAATGTCAGTTGTCGCCACCCCTATTCAGATAATTTAGCCACACATGGCAGTATAGTCGAGAGGTGGAAGCTGTAAAGGAGGCCAGGGTGTTGGAGGCAGAGGCTTTGAGTACAGGCCACCGACACCTGCAGTACAGGTGGGCCAACCGACACAGACAAGATAATTTGTACAGAAACAACATTTCACCTGTTACTAGTGTGGGCATATTGGCACAAGAGATCGGAGTGTCCTACTTTATCAGCCCGACCAATGGTCCAGCAAGGATATAGAGAGAAAGCCCAAGCAGTCAATCAACCCGATCTAGAGGCTACCAAGACTCTGGTAAAAGGTATAGTCTCTATTTTAGATTCAACTTTATATGTGTTGATTAATGCTGGCTTTACATTATCATTTATATCTATACCTGCTTTTGATAGATTGAAACTTAGACTAGTTAGGGCAACCATTTGGCTTCTATTAAGTATTATCACTAGGGAGCGTATTTACCCCAATATGATTTGTGAGCATTGTGTGATTTGTGTCGGTGACCTAGAGACAATGGTAGATCTGCGAGTATTATAATTTTTGGAGTTTGATGTCATTCTAGGCACGGACTGGCTAGCTGCTAATCACGCTTATGTTGATTGTTATGCTAAGCATGTAGTATTCCAATTTCTAAATCAACCTGTAGTGGTATTCTAGGGTAGAGGTTCAGATAAACTTAGCACCCAGGGCAAATTAGTAACACCAGAAGAGATGTGTGCCTCAGTGAGTGTGGTTGTTGCAGATACCGGTGAACCTTCCAAGCTAAGACTTGGGGATATTCCTGTGGTATGTGAGTTCCCCGAGGTGTTCCCTAATGATCTATTCAACTTGCCTCCTAAGCGAGAGATCGATTTCATCATTGAGTTGGTTGCAGTGATTAAGCCAATCTCAATAGCTCCTTATTGTATGCCACCTAAGGAGTTGCATGAGTTGAAGGTTTAGCTAGAAGAATAACTAGGCAAGGGTTTTATTCGACATCGCATGTCACCCTAGGGAGTTCCTATGTTGTTTGTAAGGAAGAAAGATGGGAGTCTCCGCTTGTGCATCTACTATAGGCAATTGAATAAGGTGACTATGAAGAATAAATACCCTCTCCCTCGGATTAATGATTTGTTTGATTAGTTAAAGGGTGCTAGAGTATTCTCGAAGATCGCTTTGCATTCGGGGTACCATCAACTATGTGCTAAGGAGGAGAATGTACCAAAGGCCGCTTTTCAGACTCGCTATGGGCACTATGAGTTCCTAGTTATGCCATTTGGCATAAGAAATTCCTCAACATGGACTTGATGTAGTGGGAGTACAGGCCCTATCTTTATCAGTTTGTGATAATATTCATTGATGACATTCTGGTCTACTTGAAGGCTAGAGACTCTGTGTCACACCCCGACCCCTGGTCGGACATCATAACTATCAATGTAAGGCCCTGACGTTGGGCATCGCGCGACTCCAAGCTCGGCGCATGGTCCTTCGAGGCACCGGGCATGCGACAATCATCATCATCAATCTTTCCACAAACCTCTATACACGAGATTTAAATCATTTTTAAATTTTAAATAATCATTTTATTCATGCTTCATTAAGCACTTAATTTGAAATCAAATTCACCGAATGTTCAAAATCATCTTTATACTGGAAAATCAAGACAATAGTAGCGGAAACACTTTTTGGATCAAATCTTTCTAAATCATTGAACACTGTTTAGTAATACCATAACCAAAAATCATCAGTTTATCAATCAAGATAAAAACAGTGTTTAAGATGGTAAAACAGTCCTATATATACATATACGAAAATATGAACATGACCCTCCGGTCCAAATCCAAAATATACATCATAAAAATTGTACAAAACAGAGAAATAGTTTAACAAAAATATCACTTTCTCTCTCTATACATCCTCCAGTCTCCGATCTACATCCTCACTGAGCGTTGGGCTCATGAGTACCTGCAAAATAAAAATGGGGTGAGCTCGAAAGCCCAGTAGATCTCCCCTACACATCAATAACATTATACAAACGAGCATACAAAACATGCAAACAATTTCAAATCATTAGGGGCATTTCAAACACTTAGTCAGTTTATCTGTTGCGCTCTAATATTAGGAATTTACCATCTGATATTAGGAATTAATCGAAAGAGTGAACCACCCTCTGTATCCCAATTGTGGTCCTGAACACAATCAGGCACGACATCTTTATAAAACAAAAGTTTACCTCTGAGACCACAACCCAAGAAGATACTGAAACCAAGGAAAAAATCCTCATGACTTTCCAAATTTGAGGGTCTCATACGGCTGCTCGCAGTTTGGCCTAGTTGGGGATACCCACGATGACATCCTGGGACATCCGGAGAACCTCAACACGATGTACCACCAGTGCCCATCCATCGCCCCGGTACGTGGAGTTCTTAATAAACCTTTAATGTTCTTTAGTTTCACAATCATAGTTTTCATTCCACACAGCATACAAACAT
>JAJIYU010020938.1:0-10225 GCA_030144865.1 Tinospora cordifolia | reverse complement strand
ATGGGATTAGTGTCGGGATACAACTCAATCTTAAACTCTACCTGTCTGTGAGGTGGAAGTCCAGGTAGATCCTCTGGGAACACATCTATATAATCCTATATCACAGGAATATTGTGAATATCTGTGGTCCCCTCTACATCCTCATCTGCTAACTGCCTAAAGTCTCTCTTCTGCTGAATGACATACAACAAAGCAAGTGTAGGATTCCTAAGCAGTCTCCGCATATCCCTATCGATCCTTAATGTCTCTCCTGATGGCAACTGTATAGTGACTCTCCTCCTCTGGTAATCAATCTGTGTCTGATATTGGGTCAACCAGTCCATTCCCAATATCATGTCATAGCCACTAAAATGGAGTAAACAAGGATCAGTGGGAATCAACTGATCTCCAATTTTGAACTCCAATATACTATACCTCTTCGAACCAACTGTGTCACCAATCAGTGTGGCACATCCAATGGTACAGTTAGTAGTCTAGACACCAATCTTAATCTCTCTACTAAATCTTTAGAAATAAACGACCGTGTGGCACCAGAATCAAATAAAACATGAACAACGACACCAAATAAGAAAAACATACCATCAACCGCAAGAGTCGGGGCTGTCTAGGCCTCTGCTGCATACAATCTAGCCTACTCTCTTTGTCTCGTCTGGGACCGTGTCTACTTCTGCTACGGCCGACTACTCTGTCTCTGCCCTAACTGTTGTTGTACTAGTGTTGGAGCTCTGGTAGGGCAATCTCTAACCATATGTCCCTGCTGGCCACACGAGAAGCACAGTCTTAACTTCCTGGCCTACTCCCCCTGCTCGCTGCTAACCTGACCTAATCCGGTCTGCTTCTGCTGCCCTGAAGTCTGGGGCTGACCACTGGCAGTAGTTGCTCTAGATGGTCGTCGTCGGTCTCTCCTCTGCTGCGGGGCTCTAGATGTTTGACCTGAATACGGTCTCTTCTGTCTACTCTTAAGCGACTGCCCAAACTCTATGTCTCTCTCTACATGCTGGGCCCTCACAACCGCCTCTCTAAAAATAGTCAGTCTCAGGGGAGTGATCATTTTCCTAATCACTATCCTCAAACCCTCTATAGACTTCTCCGTCTTAAGTAGTTCATCTACTACCATCTCTAGGCAGAATCTCGACAGCTCTGTGAACCTGTGCTCATACTCTATCACAGTCCATGACCTCTGCGTAGCATGATAAAATCTGATCGCATCTGGGACCTCCGTGCTGACGAGAAGAAAGTATCATAAAATTGTGTCTGCCACTCGTCCTAGGTCATCACTGTCTCATCAATGGTCGGATCTGCCACTATCATCTTCCACCAACGGTAGGCTGGTCCCAACATTTGATGTACTGCCAAAGCTACTCTCCTCAGTCCAGTCACTCCTAGCAGCATCAGATGCTTATCCATCTCTATAAACCATCTATCTGCTGCAATAGGATCTGTCTGTCCCTCAAACTGGCTAGGACGTAGCTTTCGAAACTCTATAGCTAGGTCCTTCTACTCTTTATCATAATCGGCGGACTTGCTAGCCGTCTGTGGTGGACTCTCAAGGGGTACTATTACCGGAATCACTGCCTCATCAGGTAAAGACGCTGGCGTAGACGTCTATTCGGGTACTGGAGGTCGTATGGGAGGCTGAGAAGACTCTATCGGGTACCAACTCGTCATGGCCCTATCCACTGCCCTATCCACTGCTCTCTGTATCATATCTGTGAGAACCTCTTGGGGTACTGTAATGGCAGCTGACGCCACCGCCTCAGTAACACCCTCCTTTGTCTGTACTGGCTCCCCAGTAGCCTCATCCCTGGACTTGCCCCTATGGAGTCTGCCTTGTCCTCTAACTCTTGGCATTATCTTCAAGTCAAAAGCACACTTTCAGTATCCAACAGTGTAATCATAATATAGCAGAAGATTCAATAATTTAAATGAATATAACTGTCTTTCAACCTGAAGATGGATACCATGACTTGTGATAATAACCATTCATTTCAACCCGCCTATACTCTTCACGTTTATCGTGCTACTGTGACTCTAAGTTCATGTCTCTAGGTTTTCGATATGTTTCAATGGCCTACGGTTTTATGCTTCTAAGTCGACAGCATTTTATTCAGTTCTGGGTACACGAATTTGTGTGTCAATACTCAAAATAGTAATATCACATATATCTAAAGTAAACACCCAACAATCAACCAAACAATGCACGCTGGCATAATGGAATCCCTGTTCCATTACGGCTAGTATATATTTATGCCAAATCCAGGTCTCTAAGGATGACACAAGACCCACCATACGCGACCGTCCCATACCAGTAGAATACAATGCGTGCAAGTTCTTCCAAAGAGTCCATTCATCGCCCATTACAATTTCGCAAGTGTCCAGCTCCTTAAAGCAGATGCAAGACCCACCATACCCGACCGTCCCATACCAGTAGAATATAGTGCGTACATGTTCTGCCCAAGAATCAATCACTCACCATACATGGTCTGTCATTCTTCGAGTCTAAGACTCCTCCATACCCCCAAAGGATATAGGATCCTCCTTAATCGAGTCATGACCAAAACAATTGTGCGTTTTCACGTTATAAGTCTCTAGCTTATTTCCTAAAAGCTTTTATTGAGATCCACTGTATTCAAGACAGCACCCGGTCTTCCCTAAACTTAGGGTTTCCAGACTTGGCTTGTGGACTTGCTATGAGTCACCAAACCTAAACTCTACTCAATCTCACATCTATGTGACGCCCTCGTTCCCCCGCAACGAACAATTTCTGAATATAGCACACCCAGTAGGGCCAATAATCAAGCATAGCACCACCTACAGGGCCATAACTAGCATAGCACACCTGTAGGGCCATCACTAGCATAGCACACTTGTAGGGCCATTACTGAAACATGGCTCGCCTATAGGGCCATAATTCTACTTTTGCTCTTCTGCGAGTGTTACTAGAATCCCGAGGACATCACCTAAATGTTTTCTATTTCTAGCCACATAATCACTAGTGAATTTCTTTTATTAACTTGCTTTTCAAAACAAATGAGATCAAAATTATTTCTAGTGAAAATCAATACGGTGAAATTTTCTTTTCATTTCAATAACATTATTATAACAACAGTTCCATCTGGCGTTACTCGGCCAGGAAAATCTAGTCATGCCTAATGTTGTCAAACACTGAGCTCTGATACCAACTTTGTCACACCCCGACCCCTAGATCAGACGTCGTGTCTGTCAATGTAAGGCCCCGTCATTGGGCGCGCGGCTCCAAGCTTGGCGTGTCGTCTGCCTAGGCTCCGGGAGTGCGACAGTTATCATCATCTATCTTTCTACCTCTATACACGAGGTTTAAATCATTTCTTTAATTTCAAATAATCATTTTAATCATGTTTAACTAAGCAATTGGCTTCAAATCAAATTCACCGGGTGTTCAAAATCACATTTATACTGGAAATCAAGATAATAGTAGCAGAAACACTTTTCAGATCAAATCTTTCTAAATCATCGAGCACTGTATAGCGTACCATAACTAAAAGTCATCAGTTTATCAATTAAAACAAAATAGTGTTCAAAATGGTAAAATAGTCTTGTATTTACATATACAATTTACATATACAAAAATATGATACATGACCCTCCAGTCCAATTTCAAAATATACATCGTAAAAATTGTACAAAAACAGAGAGACAGTTAAACTAAAAATATCACTCTCTCTCTCTATACATCCTCCGGTCTCCGGTCTGCATCCTCACTGAGCGCTGGGCTCATGAGTACCTGTAAAATAAAAATGGGGTGAGCTCGAAAGCCCAGTGGATCTCCCCTATACATCAATAGCATTATACAACGAGCATACGAAACATGCGAACAGTTTCAAATCATTAGGGGCGTTTCAAACACTTAGTCAGTTTATCCGTTGCGCTCTAATATCAGGATTTACCATCTAATATTAGGAATTAACCGAAAGAGTGAACCACCCTCGGTATCCCAATTGTGGTCTTGAACACAATTAGGCACGACATCTTTAACAAACAGAAGTCTACCTCTGAGACCATGACTAAAGAAGATACTGAAACCAAGGGAAAAATCCGCATGACTTTCCAAATTCGAGGGTCTGATACGACCGCTTGCAGTTTGGCCTAGTTGGTGATACCCATGATGACGTCTTGCGACATCCGGAGAACCTCAACGCGATGTGCCACCAGTGCTCGTCCATCGCCCCGGTACGTGGAGTTCTTAATAAACCTTTAATGTTATTTAGTTTCACAATCATAGTTTTCATTCCACACAGCATACTAACATGCTTATTCAAAATGTTAACCTAAGCAAAGAAAGCAAATAAATTTCAAGCTGATCATAATATCCTAGTACTAGAAAGCGAGTAACCAGACATTAGGATATCATGTTAATCAATGCACCAAAGGCATACATTACTGGCATGATACTAAGTACATGAATTTAAACATAGATCATATTCCGTATCGTACATCCGCATAATATTAAAGAGTGAGGAAGAGATAATCAACCCCACCTGAATTTGAAAAAGTACTGCTGGATGGCAAATCACCTCAACAGTAGTCAACGTTGTCCCTCTGCATCATTAAACATAAATGGTGCATCAAAAATTTACTCTAAAGCTCATTGAAAATTATTTGAGAATTTTCAGTTAAATTCTCAATTCAAAACTAAGGAATTTTTTTAGCTTTCCTCATTTCTCAACAACAGTATGCGAAACCATAGTCTACGCGTCCCACATGAATAACTGAACACTTTTAATACTGAGACTAGCTTCAAACTAAGCTTAGATTGGGTTTTATTTGTGTATCAAAGAATGTTTTCCCCTTTAGAAAATCCCCAAATTTCATTTCTCCGTAACTACATGCACAAATACAGTCCACGCATTTCAAACTAAGTATTAAACACTTTTAATTCTAATTGCTACTTCAAAGGATGAACGAATCGAGTTTTATCGCCTATCAAAGGATTTGCACCTTTGAATTCGCCAGATTCAATCAAAACTCGTAGATCCGTCAAAAATCACAAATGAACAGTCAAAATTCACAGAATCTAGTCTAGAATCACTTATTCTATAGCAAGCAAGCTAGATCTGAGCTCTTTGCGCTTCAGATCGTTATTTAAATCAAAAACCCCAAATTTGAAACCCTCGAATTCAAATTCGCAATTCAGACTATAGAATTCAGATCTTAGTAGTTTAGAGCTTTAAAATCTTACCTTAGATGCTTAGGATTGCTCTAGACTCGATCTGGATCATTTTGACTGTCTCTGGGCAAAAATCGGATCTCTGGTGACCTAAAAACGAAAGCCCCAAAATCATATTGTTTTCTGTGATTTTTGTTATCTATTTTGCAATTAAAAATGGGATGAATAGTAATTCGGATGAACAGTACCTATAGTTACTATTCATAAAACAAAATTTTGCCCAATTTTCCCTTTTTTTCGAAATTAGTTCAATAAACCCCGTAAGTATCTTTTTTTGTTTTCCAATTTTTCGCCAACTTGAACCAACATGATTTATTTTATTTCTTTACTAAACATTATAATAAACATTTAAATCTTATTTATGGTTATTTTTATATTTATTTAATATTTTTAAAAATTCATTTTCACTATTCACGCGTTGAAAAATTTGAATATTAAAAATAACCAATGTGATTTATTTTATTTATATAATAAATATTTAAATCATGTTTTTAAACATTTTTATATTTATTTAATATTTTTAAAAATTTATTTTCGACGTATGCGCATTATAAAAATTTGGTTTATTACAGGTAACCAGTGCAACTCTATGAGAACCGTTGCCCCTAACACGTTTAAATGTTCGTCAAGTTCCTGTTACCAGTGGTCTACTGACATGTAGTTAGATGTGCCATCAAATTGGGATAGCCAGAATTTGTGCAACTCCATCAACATGTACTTTTGTCCCTCATCCTCTGCACCATCTCGCACCCTCTTATGAACTGGGAGCTCAGGTATAGGCACCGGCTATTGCATCAGAATCTACTCTTGTATCTATGGCTGCAACACCACTCGTGGCAGCATCTGAGGCAATGCCCTCATTATCTACTCTGCAACTCTCCTAGTGATCTCCATTAATTACTCAAGAGTTAGCATATTCTCGATTTGAGCCTCAACAACACAATTTTATGCCATCTGTCCTTATGGTTTAGTCTCGTTAGACACGACAACTTTGGTAGCATATCTCTTGGATCCAGCCATTATCTACAAATCAAAAAGCTATTTTAGTATTCGATAAGGTTTTAACAGCAAAAAGTTTCTAGAGAATCCTAATCTTGGGTACACAACCCATCCTCCCTCATCGTCGGGATAAAAAACATTTTCCAAACTTGTGAAAATGATCACCTCATCTTTAGTAGTTTGTTGTGATGCTTTTCCTCAACTTTTCATTTCATTCATGCTATTATGACTCTAGATTCATATTTCTAAGTTCTCAATTTGTTTAGCAACCTATTAGTTTATTCTTCTTAAGTTTTATTTGCGGGTTTCAAGGCCCTCTAATGTTGTTGGGTACAGGATTTGATCTCATAATCGAAATGCATGTGACATATATTTTCATGAATTTAAACAAGTAAAGCACGCTTTCACTCAATCATTCAGTCATGCAAGTTCACGCTAGCATAGCGCAATTCCAAGCTTCCACTTGTGCCTTCGATTTTGACCATCTCGAAACATCCTTGCCCATCAACATAGGCTTCCACCTGGAGATCTCACTACACCCAAGAAATTTTGTGAATGTCTCAACAATTAAGGTCTCCCAAGCTCCATTATACTTGTATGTCTCATACCAGCCAAGCATAAGGAAATAAGCTCTTCTAAGGTTATCGATCATCCACCAAACATAACCCATCATTCTCCAAGTCTCTGATTCCTCCATGCCCTCGAATTCTTATGCCTCCCATACCATATTGTAATACCCCAGAATTTTGTCAAAAAATTTAAAATAAATAAAATAAGTTGAATAAATTAATTTCAAATATTTTAAGAAATTTTCGGTGCAAATTGAGGATTGGCACATGAAAACTAAAATATATTAGAGATATAGAAAAATGAAGCAAATAAGACCTTAATTTGATAATTAAATAAAAAGTAAGGTTTAGTAGAATTAATTATAAAATTTAAGGAATTGCTTAAGAAATAAATAAAAATAAAGTATAAATACACATATTGGCTAATGTGTGAATAAATAAGGTATGTGTTAGCATAATAAATGTTAATGCTACATATTATAAGAATACGTACATAGAAAAAATTAATAATTAAATAAAATGTATTTATTAAAAATAAATCAAACATTATGTAAATAATAGTGTGTAATTTATAAATTATTATCTGAATATGAAATAGGAAATAAATAAAAATACATGAAAATAGAAAATACAAATTATTTAATTATTAGCATTAATAATATTAAAGAGATGAAAAAATATCTAATAAATATAATATTAGATAAATTAGAAAGGAAAAAATATTAGTAAGTACGTAAAATAGAATAATTTATGCAATACAATCAAGTTTTTATCAATTAGAAAGTGGGTAATTGCTAAATTTCGGATTATAGAAGCTTTAGGAAGTGATTATGTAATTAGAAATACGATCCAACGGCCAGAAATCCATCATCTGTAAGATCTGAGATCTCACGGTCACGATTGAAGTATAAAACGATACCCAGGAGCACCGAATCAACGAGATCCAAAGGTCGGGATCTGTGAATCCGTTCTGATAATCATCTGTGCTGTACTCGAGGTCCATCCAACGGCGAAGATCAAAGCCGTTTTTTCTAAATCGCGAATGGTGCTGTGCTTGAGGATGATCAACGGTCCAGACCAAATCCGAAAATCTCAATCACGATCTATTGCTCTGATCGAGGATCATCAATGGCCGAGATGTCACCCGCCAAAACTCAATCGCAAACGTACACATCGATCGAGAATGATCCAACGTCTGAGATCGAATTCGCCTGATCCAACGGCCAAAGATCCATCTGCAAAAACGAATTTGCAATCTGTTGATGCGCTCGAGAACGATCGGATGACTGAGATCGAGGATTCGATTCTGTTGCTTGATACGAGAACAATCCAACGGTGCCGATCGAATTCTAATGCGTGTCTCGAAGCAAATCTAACGGCTGATATTCTATTCGCCCGATCTGATCACGAACGATATCCCGAAGAACGATCTGACGGCTCACGTTCGATGCCCCGATAATTACAAAAATAATAACAGAAAATCAGATTAAAAATCCAAAAATAATTCAAAAAGATCGAAAAAAAATTGTTTCTAAACTCAAAAAAATTCCAAAAAAAAATACCTAATATTTTCTTATGCTTCGGGGGCACGAAAATTTGAATTTTTGCAAGTTTTCCACCAAAAAACTTGCCATTTCACACTAGTTTAAAGCCTATATAAACCCCCCAATGCTCACAAATCAAACCATCCCAAGCAAAAAGAGTTGAGTTGTCATCTTGTGCTTCAAGCCCTCCTCTTGTCATTCTCCTTAGTTCTTGAGTGATCTTGAGCTATTCTTGAGTGTTCTTGAGTGTTCTTAAGTGTTCTTGAGTGTTCTTAAGAGTTCTTGAGTGTTTAGAAGACTTGAAGCGATGGAACTCTGCCGGATTTCAAAGGTATGCTGTAATACCCCAAAATTTTGTCAAATAATTAAAGATAAATAAGTTTAAGAAAATTAAATGAAATAAGTCAAGTGAAAATTAATTTCAAAGATTTTAAGAAATCTTAGGTGCAAATGGTGGGTTGGCACATGAAAAATAATTTATATTAGAGATATCATAAAAATTAGGATAATTAAATGAAAATTACAATTTAATGGAATTAAATATGAAATTTAAGGAGTTGCTTAATAAATAAATAAAAATAAAGTATAAATACACATATATGTTAATATGGGTATGAACAAGGTATGTGTTAACACCATAAATGTTAATACTACATATTATAGGAATATGTGTAATTAAAAAAAAATGAAGTGTACATGTATTAAAAAAATAATAATAAATAAATAAATAAATCAAACATTATATAAGTATTAATTAATAATTACATAATTTATTATCTGAAAATGAAATAGGAAATTCATAAAAATACATAGAAATGAAAAAATATAAATTATTTAATTATTAGCATTAAAAATATTAAAGAAATAGAAATATATAAAATAAATGCAATATTAAATAATTAGAAAGGAGAAATATTTAACAAATTATCAAAATGGAAGGGAATATATAAGAAAAACAAATTTTTATCAATTAGGAAGTGGATAATTGCTAAAATTCAGATTATAGAAGCTTTAGGAAGTGATTTTGTAATTAGAAATACGATCCAACGGTCAAAAACCCATAATCCGTCGGATCTGTAATCGCACGGTCAAGATCAAAGGCTTAAACGACTCCCGGATGTACTGAATCACGTAGATCCAATGGCTACAAATTGATCATCCAAATCTAACGGCTCGGATCGACACTAAAATCAGAGATCGCGAACACACCGCAATCGAGGAGAATGGAACAGTCCTGAAACGACCGGCCTAATCGAACGAACAGGATTGTTTTCGTTGATCACAAAATCAATCCGAAAATGCAACTCGAGGCAGATCAGACGGACTAGATCGAATACGCGTTCGGAGATCGCGAACGTATGGGTTGATCAAGGCAGATCTGACGACGCATAAACGATCAAACAAAATCCAATGGACCAAAACGTTTTCGTTGATCGCGAACACGATCCGCACACAGTGTCCGATGATCATCTGACGGTCCAGATAGCCGTGTTCCAACGATCGCAAAAATAATGCTATGCTCGAGGAACATCGGAGGGACAGGAATCGACTCATTTTTTATCGATCGTGAAAAGTGCTGCGATCGATGTAAATCCGACGGCCACGATCTAATATATCCATTTTTGTGATCTCGTTGATGCGTTCGAGAATCATCCAACGTCTATGATTTAATGCGCCGGATCTAATGATCGAGAATCCATCCGCGAAAAATGAATCGTGATCTGTTGATGCGATCGAGGAACATCCGACGGCTCAAGATCGAGGCTCCGATTTAAATACCTGAAAATCCGAATAAAATTAATAAAAATACATCAAAAATTCGAAAAAAATGTTTCTAAACTCCAAAAAATTCCAAAAAAAATACCTACTATTTTCCTATGCTTGGGGGCCACAAAAATTTGAATTTT
>JAJIYU010020937.1:0-10216 GCA_030144865.1 Tinospora cordifolia | reverse complement strand
TTGGAATATTATTGATTATATGACCTTGAAAATGAATTTAATTGCTCAAAATGATTGTTTCCACATGAAATTCAAGTGTTTTATGCTGGCCAAAGTGTGTCTAAGAAGGGAAGTGAAGTAGATAGAATAAAAGCTATTAGCATTTTTAACAAATGATTTATAGATTTAAATACTTGGCATTAGTCTACGATTGGAATGAAAGTAAGTATTAAAGATATACACAAAGTATTTACAGTAGTTTGACCTCACGCACTCCATTACTGAGCTTTTTTAGCTAGGATTCTGTTTAAACATTGTGTGCATGCATAAAGGGAGAGAATAATTGTGCAGTATGTGTGTATAACAAGATCAACTTTTTTAAGGGAGAGAATGCTTTTTTTTTGTGCTAAAAAATTATCGACAATATCTGCTCCTAATTACATTCTCTTATACATTGAATGATTAATAATACATTTGTTTGATATTGATGCACACACATATCTTGTTATCACACACTACGTATTTTGCACCAAACAATATCAAAGGGGGAGATTGTTTAGAAAATGCCGCATCATAAGTGACGTGACAATTTACAAATATAAGTTGATGTGTTTGGTGTTGACGTGTCTTACTAAACCAACATTCATATATTCTAAAAATACTGCTATTAAATTTTAACTGAATATTATTGCTATTGAATTTTATAAACTGAATATTGCTGATTTTCTATTTTAGAAACTAAAATATTATGTTCTGATATATTGCAGATTTTCCTTTTTGAAAGATTTTGGTTGAAATAGATTTTAAATCTTAAGAAGTGTTTTTGAAATCATTCATGGCAAGTTTCTGGTTTTAGTATTTTCTAAAAATGTTCTTGTTAGGAAACGTGTCAGTAAACACGTGATTGGCATTTTGGTGCTTGAGATATTTCGGAAATAATTTAGAATTTCTCATGTTTTTAGAAATCGGAATATTGCTTCTATTATTTTTTTTTGAAACTAAATATAATGAGCTACTATTGCTATTTAAATCTGCAAAGTTACATATTACATTGATATACTGCATACTATTTTTGAAATCTAAAATACTGTTGCTATTGATTTTAAAAAACAAAATATTACATTTTGCTATAAATCTTTTTAGAAATTGAATATTGTTAGCTGCTAGTATTAAAATCTAGTTATGCAAAAATGGAAATGGTACATATTCTTCAACTATTGTTGGAATAGATTTTAAACCACATAAAATGTTTTTGCAATCATCTGTACACAAGTTTCTGATTCTGTAATATTAAATCTTTGTAAGTAATTATTCTTATTTTTAGAATTAGTTTTATAGAAACTTTCTCATTGTAGAAAAAGATTTTTTTTTTTTGGATCAATAGTTTCTTTCTTAAAAACCTACAATATTTGTTATCTATGAAATAAAATCTCAAAATCCTTATGCAATGCATTTAGAAATAAGTAGGTAGATTATTCTCTTCAAGAGATTACAGTTTGTTCGTAATCAGTAAAAAAGGAAAGATGTAGAAGGAAGTTGTTGCTCTTAGAAAGAAATAGATTCTTGGAAATTAGTCAGTCAGTCAACTATGCTTATAGTATCGTGACGTAAGAGATCTCATAGTCTGCCTAGAAAGTCGCCCAGAATTTCTATCTGTCAAAGAAAGTCTCTGTACTAAAGCCTATATATACAGAGGCATTCGAAGGTTTCATTGTCACTCAGAGCTACAAAGAAAACATTGTTTATACATGTGAGAATTATTGTATTGAGTGTTCAAAGCTATTTTTTATTTATTTCTTTTGATTGAGTGATCATGAGAACACGAAGGAGTTGTACTTTTTGCAACTTGTTTCAGCAAGACAGTGGTGACTATCTTTGGTGGCTAAGTGTGTGTTCGCAGAGTTTGAAAATGTTCTTCTAGACGAAAAGAGCTCATTGTGGTTCGTGTAGATACAGTGCTGCTGCAAAGTATTGGACCTGTAGTAAGTATTGCAAGTATGACATTGGTGTTGCAGTCATTGTGTTAGTCTAATTGCAATAGCTATACAGTGTGGTGTATATTGCAAAGTGTGGCATTGATGTTGTGATTATAATGTTAGTCCAATTGCAATAATTGTTATTTCAATTGCTCCTATAGGGTGTTGGACCTGTTGTATATATTGCAAATTGTGGTATCGGTGTTGTAGTCATCCTGTTAATGCAATTGCAATAGTTGTACAGTTTGTTCATAGTGGTATTCTTTATCTGGGTGAGGCCCTGTAGATGTAGGCATTGGCTAAACTGCATAACCAATCTCTGTGTGCCATTTACCTTCTACATTGTCTCTTCACTACATTGCAACACATCATTATATAGATTGGTTACTAACTGATTACATTACTCTAGAACTTACATTTGCTATTAGAGCAGGTCACCTTTTCTTTTCGTTCTAGCCTTTAAATTGGTAGGTGAGATCAATAACAAAATTGAATCACTCAGTTACTACGAAGCATCATCCCGAAGGAGGGTCCGTGACACGACCTCCACTCCTCGAAGAAGGCAACTACACATATTGAAAAATAAAGATGCGAATCTTTATTCGATCTTTAGACGAATATGCCTGGAGGGTCATTGTGGAAGGATAGACTCAACCATCTTGAGAAAATAACTTTGCCATCAAACCAGAATCTGACTAGACAGTAGAAGAAAGGAGATTGTGTCCTGAAAACTCTAAAGTCCTCAACATGATCTTTAATGCTGGAGACACAACACAACTCAAACTGATTTCAACTTATGAAAATGCAAAAGACGCATGGGAGAAATATTTTTGTGTTGGAATATTAGTGATTATATGACCTTGAAAATGAATTTAATTGCTCAAAATGATTATTTTCACATGAGATTCAAGTGTTTTTTATTCGATCTGTAGACGAATATGCCTAGAGGGTCCTTGTGGAAGGATAGACTCAACCATCTTGAGAAAACAACTTTGCCAGCAAACCAGAATCTGACTAGACAGTAGAAGAAAGGAGATTGTGTCTTGCAAACTCTAAAGTCCGCAACATGATCTTTAATGCTGGAGACACAACACAACTCAAACTGATTTCAACTTATGAAAATGCTAAAGACGCATGGGAGACATATTTTTGTGTTGGAATATTATTGATTATATGACCTTGAAAATGAATTTAATTGCTCAAAATGATTGTTTTCACATGAGATTCAAGTGTTTTATGCCGGCCAAAGTGTGTTTAAGAAGGGAGGTGAAGTAGATAGAAGAAAAGCTATTATCATTTTTTAACAAATGATTTATAGATTTAAATAATTGGCATTAGTCTATGAATGGAATGAAAGTAATTATTAAAGATATACACAAAGTATTTACAGTAGTTTGACCTCATGCACTCCACTACTGAGCTTTTTTAGCTAGAATTTTTTTAAAACATTGTGTGAGTGCATGAAGGGAGAGAATACTTGTGCAGTATGCGTGCATAACAAGATCAACTTTTTTAAGGGAGAGAATGCTTTGTTTTTTTTGTGCTCAAATATTATCTACAATTTCTGCTCCTAATTACATTCTCTTATACATTGAATGATTAATAATACATTTTGTTTGATATTGGTGCACACGCATGTCTTGTTATCACACACTATCGTATTTTGCACCAACAATGTCAAAGGGGGAGCTTGTTTACAAAACGCTGCATCATATGTGATGTGGCAATTTACAAATATAAGTTGATGTATTTGGTGTTGACGTGTCTTACTAAATCAACATTTGTATATGCTTAAAATACTGCTTTTAATTTTTAACTAAATATTATTGCTATTGAATTTTATAAACTGAATATTGTTGATTTTGTATTTTAGAAACTGAAATATTATGTTCTGATATATTGCAGATTTTCCTTTTTGAAAGATTTTGGTTGAAATAGATTTTAAATCTTAAGAAATGTTTTTGAAATCATTCATGACAAGTTTCTGATCTTAGTATTTTCTAAAAATGTTCTTGTTAGGAAACGTGTCAATAAACACGTGGTTGGCATTTTGGTGCTTGAGATATTCCAGAAATAATTTAGAATTCCTCATGTTTTTAGAAATCGGAATATTGCTTCTATTAGTTTTTTTTTTTTGAAACTAAATATAATGAACTACTATTGCTATTTAAATATGGAAAGTTACATATTACACTGATATACTGCATACTAATTTTGAAATCTAAAATATTGCTCCTATTGATTTTAGAAAACAAAATATTACATTTTGCTATAAATACTGCGTGCTGGATCTTTTTAGAAATTGAATATTGTTAGCTTCTATTATTAGAATCTAGTTATGCAAAAAATGGAAATGGTGCATATCCTTCAACTACTATTGGAACAAATTTTAAACCACATAAAATGTTTTTGCAGTCATCTGTACGCAAGTTTTTGAATCTATAATATTAATTTTTTGTAAGAAATTATTCTTATTTTTAGAATTAGTTTAATAGAAACTTTCTCATTTTAGAAAAAAAAATTTTCTTTTGGATCAATAGTTTCTTTCTTAAAAACCTGTAATATTTGTTATCTATGAAATAAAATCTCAAAATCCTTGTGCAACGCATTTAGAAATAAGCAGATAGATTATTCTCTTCAAGAGATTATAGTTTGCTCGTAATCAGTGAAAAAGGAAAGCTGTAGAAGGAAGTTGTTGCTCTTGGAAAGAAACATGTTTCCAAAAATTAGTCAGTCTGTCAACTATGTTTATAGTATCGTGACGCAAGAGATCTCACAGTCTGCCTAGAAAGTTGCCCATAATTTCTATCTGTTAAAGAAAGTCTCTCGGAGCTACAAAGAAAACATTGTTTATACATGTGAGAATCATTGTATTGAGTGTTAAAAGCTGTATTTTATTTATTTTGTTTGATTGATCGATCATGAGAACACGAAGGAGCTATACTTTTTGCAACTTGTTTCAGCAAGATAGTGGTGACTGTCTTTGGTGGTTGAGTGTGTGTTCGCAGAGTTTGACAACGTTCTTCTAGATGAAAGGAGCTTGTTGTGGTTCGTGTAGATACAGTGTTGCTACAGAGTATTGAACCTGTAGTATGTATTGCAACGTACGACATTGATGTCGTAGTCATTGTGTTAGTCTAGTTGCAATAGCTATACGGTGCAGTGTATATTGCAAAGTGTGGCATTGGTGTTGCGATTATCATGTTAGTCCATGTTAGTCCAGTTGCAATAACTATTATTTCAATTGCTCCTGTAGGTTGTTAGACCTGTTATAAATATTGCAAAGTGTAGCACAGATGTTGCAGTCATCCTGTTAATCCAATTGCAATAGTTGTACGGTTCGTTAATAGTGGCATTCTTTATCTGGGTGAGGCCCCGCAGATGTAGGCATTGGCTAAACTACATAACCAATCTCTATGTGCCATTTACTTTCTACATTGTCTCTTTACTACATTGCAACACATCATTATGCAGATTAGTTACTAATTGATTGCATGACTCTAGAACTTACATTTGCTATTAGGGTGGGTCACCCTTTTTTTTTCTAGCCTTTAAATTGGTAGGTGAGATCCATAACAAAAATGAGTCACTCAATTACTACGAAGCATCATCCCAAAGTAGGGTCTGTGACCCAACCTCCACTCCTTGAAGAAGGCAACTACACATATTGAAAAATAAAGATGCGAATCTTTATTCGATCTTTAGATGAATATGCCTGGAGGGTCATTGTGGAAGGATAGACTCAACCATTTTGAGAAAACAACTTTGCCATCAAACCTGAATTTGACTAGATAGTAGAAGAAAGGAGACTATGTCTTGCAAACTCTAAAGTCCTCAACACGATCTTTAATGCTGGAGACATAGCACAGCTCAAACTGATTTCAACTTAGGAAATGGCTAAAGACGCATGGGAGACATTGGAAATTGTTCATAAAGTAACCAGTGTAGTGCGCATCTCCAAATTTCAGCTTCTAACTTCATAGTTTGAACTATTAAAAATGGAGAAACATGACACCATCTCCAATTTTAATAGTAAGTTGTGTGACATTGTGAATCAAGCGTTCCAACTAGGAAAGAGGTTTTCAGATGAAAAACTAGCGAGAAAAACCTTGAGGTTTTTACCTCTAAGGTTTGCTACAAAAGTTGCAGCAATTAAGGAAGCTAAGGACCTAACCAAGATGAGATTTGACGAGCTTATGACGTCCTTACAAACTTACGAGATGAGTCTTTCAAATTAGAAACTTGAAAAAGTCTTAGCACTTCAAGCAGAGTCAAGTGTGGATGATAAAAAAAGATGAGATTGTAATAATCACCAAGAACTTTTCTAGATTTCTAAAAGAATATGAAAAACAGAACCTTTCACCCAAGAATAGGTTTGAAGATAAAAGAATCATGAAAGAGTTTCCCAAAGCTTGCAAAAGATCCAATAACATCAACTTGCCATGAGTGTGGAGGCTTAGGATACTTTCAGGCTGAATGTGCGAACATGATGGAAAAGAAACAACATAACATCATGATGAGTGATGAATCTAATGATAGTCAAGATGAAGATGAAGGGATCTCAAGTAACTTTATTGTTTTCATAGCTTCTATTAGAAATACAACCAAGACATCTGTTGCAACCGCAACTGACTCTAATTCAAACAATGATGATGACGAGGTAAGCTTGGATGGGTTTAGAAAAACTTATGAACTAATGTATAAAAATGGTTGTAGGTTGGGAAGTAAAACAGTGAATTGGAAGAACATATTTTCAGCATGAAGGAAACTATCAAAGTTCGGCAAGACACAATCAAGGAGAAGGAGAAGAAGATTGACGAACTAACGAAGAAGCTGAATGTTGCAGAACAAACGCTGTAGTGTCTCAATACAAGGAAAGCAAAGTTGAACGAGATTCTACACATGGGGCAAAGCTCACGTGATTGAAGATGACTTGGCTACACTATAGAAACAAAGCATAAGAACCAGCACAAGAACACAAAGTAACAGCCAGAGTTCCTATTTACTACTATTGTAATAGAAAAGGCCATACGTGGAAACAATTTTGCAATCTTGTGAGTAGCTTCTAAAAGAAGAGGATGGAACCCAGAACTACTCAAAGATGGATTCTTAAAGGAACTTATAGAGCATTTGTTGCTCACATAGTCTAGTCAAGCTATTCAAAAGAAGCTTGGTACATTGACAATGGATGTTTAAAGCACATGATAGTTAACAAAAGAATGCTAACATCTTACTGTGCAGGGAAAAATGGTCATGTCACCTTCAGTGATAAAGAAAAGGGTAAAGTTATGGTAAGAGAAACTTTGAATGTTGTTGTATTACCAAAATTGAAGGATATGCTAATTGTAGAAGGATTGAAGGCAAATCTAATAAGTATTGGCCAACTTTGTGATGAAGAGTTACAAGTGAACTTCACAAAGGAAAGATGTTAGATCTTGGATAGTTCAGGAGCTTCTGTCATGAAGGGGGTAAAAACCTTTGACAACTGTTATCAGTTGGAAAAAAACATCATGACACTCTTGAAACAATGCAACAACACTGTCCCTAATTCCCTTGAAATATGGCATCAACGGCTCTGGCACGTAAGCTTCAAAACCTTGAAAAAAATCAGCAACATTGGAGCTGTATGAGCACTTAATAATCACACTTAGTTTGTTACTAACATAAATCTCACTGTCTGTGATTATGAGAAGGAAAAGAATGCAACAAATTATGATCAGACTGAGGATCATTTGCTCAAAAATGATGTAGAATGTCTTAAAGTATCAAACAGATAGACCATGACAATAGTTTGTGAGACAGAAGATAGCACAGGCAACCCAGCAGAAACAAAATCTAAAACTGTTCAAGAACCCTCTCCCAGAATTCGACTGAACCATCCTTTAGATCTAATGTTTGGGGAACTAAATGGTAGTAGACATCTCAAAAATGTTCCTTGAAAATGGTAAGGTTTTCTTGCTATACGTCCTTGATGGAGCCAAAAATGTCAAAATCCCTTTACAAGCTGAGTTTAAGGCATGTAGGGAAGGTAATGTTCAATAACTATATATATATATATATATATATATATATACATACTTAAGAATAATGTAGGGTAGACGATTATTCTGCATTTGTAGGGGATGTTTACATTCATGATAGTTTTTCTACATGTTTATTTATGTATTGCATGCATATCGTTTTCTACACATACATGCATTCCATTTTTTTTGTTGTGTGAATTTTTTTTTCATGCCTTTTTAGCATCTATCATGTTGAACATCGTATATCATACACAAATCTCTCTAAGGTCCCCGTATATATGCATCAATGTTTTACTACTCTTGTATAGGATTCTTCACTTGTTTCTAGTTGTAATTATGATCATGTTGCTAAAACATTTATTGTTGCAACCAAGATTACATAGTGGCACCAAAGACTATTGAGGTTGCTTCTGAGATCTTCTTATCCAAGTCCTATCCTTGTTCCTTAGTAAGAAACACATAAATAGATCATTTTCTAGGACCATCAAAAGAAACTCAACATTCATCAAAGTGTTTGATTCTAAGTAAGAACCTTTCCCTTACTATTTCATATGGTTTAATTTATCTATGCTGCCTTTTAGGGGGAGATTCATATCTCATAAGTTGATTAATAAGTTTTAATTGGTTGAGGGGGAGTGAGATTCTCATTAAGAATTTAGAGAGTCATTTTTTTAACCATTTAGGTGTCATTCTTTGCATATCCTATGCTTATGGCTAAATCTACTTTAGACACCATTTTAGAGTAAACTCGAGTTTCAATCTCAGTCCGTGAGAGATTCAAATTTCATAACAGCTCAGTTTAGACTCTCATACTGAACTGTAACACTAGTTATCGGATCTAAAGCTTATGCTAGTCAACTAGGGACAGACAATGGGGTGGCCTTCGCACTTGAATATTAAACTCTAAAAAATGGATGGTTATTCTAAAGTGCATAGGATTAAAGTCATTGTCGCAAAACTTCCTCTCCTTTACAACTTAGGAAACAAGCCTTATGCTATTATTCCCAAAATTTTGATTGTGTTATTATTTAGGGGGAGTATTCAAAGTTTCAAATTTTTTCACAATTGACATTGTTAAGTGCAAAAAGGGGGAGAATGTGTCCGTGCACAAAGGGGAAAAATACTTGTGTAGCATGTGTGACACCCTGACTCCCGAACCTTTCACATTCGTCATAGGCGATGTGTTTGTCTCGTAACTTGAGATGTAATTTCATTCGTATGTAGTTACTCCTACTTTTTATCCAAGAACCGGTATATTATTTTTTCTTTGCATCACCTATAACATCTGTTAGTTGCACCAGACCATATCCCAAAGTACAAAATAAAGTATAAATATACTTGCTTAGAAAAAGAATAACAATAACCTTGAGACCATATAATAACTGAAAAGACATTAGTTTATTATTAGAGTTACGAACAATTCTGTGGGCCCCATAGCCAAATTTTGATAAGACAACTACTGTCTTGCCTATGGTCGACATTTGATAGGACTAAATATGTGGGTCACATGCCCTACAATTGAAAATAGCAAATAAAGTTTTTTTTTCTAACATTTTCATATTGTGAAGCACACTACCACTAATGACTATTCTTAAATTCATTTGCTAGAAGCAATGACTTCAATGGTTACCTGAAAGAGAGTGAGTGGGGTGAGCTAAAGAGCCTAGTGGATCTTACACAAAAAATCTCAACCATTATAATAGTCAAAATACAAACATGCAAGCACTTATAAAACATTAGGCGTTTCAATGATTTGGTTGTTTGAATTAAGGTTAAGACTAAAAGGTTTTCTACATCGACATTCCAACTTAGGTTTGGAGTATTCAATGTAACACCCAAAGACTCGTTATACACTCAGAACCCTATCTCGGATTGATGTCTCACTCGATCATCAAACCAGGGAGTGAAGTCTCACTTAGCCTTTCAATCCTCTTTCAATTAGAGACCTGCCTAGAGCTAGTAATACCCATGGTGATGCTAAACTACTGCCACAGTATCTGTATTAACGTGCCAGTACGTGATTAGTTCTCTTTATCATCTTTGATTAATGATTCACAAGTAGATTCAATATAAATAAACAATAGATACAAATAAGCAAGTTAACATGCTTGTAATTACAATAATCGTTCTATTTATCACATTGCATAGATTCTTAACTGTAAATTACTTTCATACAAAACACGAAATGCTATAAATCCTCAGCAACAAATAGACATTCATTCATAGGCACACACCCTA
>JAJIYU010020936.1:0-10274 GCA_030144865.1 Tinospora cordifolia | reverse complement strand
GGGAGAGATGCAAAAAGAGAGAGAGGCATAGCAAAGAGAGCTGGAGAGACGCAGAAAGAGAGCAGAGAGAGAAAGGGAGAGACACGCACAGTGAGATGGAGAGAGTCGTCGGAGTCGCTTAGCGAAGATGACGTCAGAGTTGCTCGCCGGAGTGTTGGATATTATCGCCGGAGTCTCAGAGTTGATCGTCGGAGTCGGTTCAAGTCGTTTGACTTTGAGAGGTTTGAAAATGGAGTTATTAGATCTTGGTTAAAATTAAAAAAATAAATAAATAATTAAAAGTTTTCCTATTTTTTTAAATTTACAGAAAAGCCCTCCTAGCGCCTAGGCGGTGGCCTAGGCGTTGAGAGGGCCTAGACGCCTAGGCGACGCCTTGAAAACACTTTACTGTAGTTCTTTTTAATGTTGAAACAAACACTTCATCTTTTGCACTATTTCCTTGCTCAAGCTTATTTTTCTTTTTGCAGATCCAGAATATAAATTCAAGGTCCAAAGATCAAATTTCTTCCCTCAACCCAAAGTATGTCACTTTATTTCTGATTGAACCTGGTATAACATATGGCATTATTAAATATTTCCTCGATCTCATGTATGTATTCCTTCTGATGGTGTTGTCAGTTTTTTATTTTATGGACATCTCTGTATGTTGTTTGCTTGTGTTTACTTGATTTACCATGAGAGGCAGCTACATTTAATTCAAAGATAAAGGTCATTTCCACCTGAAGAGCTGGCTGAAGGTTTTTGTAGTGAGGTCTCCAATGACATTTTACATGAAAAATAGTGAAACAGTCACCTTTTGTGTGGAAGGTGAATATAAAACACCTAGAGTATATGGAAATTGAAGCTAAGATGCAGAGAGAGCTTGGGATGGTTCCCAACTGCCACATCAGGACAATTGTCAAACTTTTGAAGTCATTACATTAAGAAATAGCATAAAAATTGTATCAATCGTTACTGATTGCATTTAATCTGGGAGCAAGAAACAAGTCTTACTGATTATGTATCACGAACATCAGGATCAATAAGAAAAAGTTACTAATAGCCAATCCTCTTCATATGATGATCTCATAACCATAGAGATAAATTTCAATCAAATTAAAACTTCTCTGAGTAAATGCTCACTGTAGTATAGGTGACTGGCTCAACAAGTAAGTTTTTTTTTCTTTCTTTTTCCTAGGATCTTTGAGTTGAACTTAGATGATAAAACAGTGATTGAGGGCCCCAAGTTGGATCCTTGTTTTTGCTTTTCTCAAGTCAAAGAACACTATGAGCAAGACAAAAAGAAAATAAAAAAAAATAAAAAATAAAATCAAATAACATGGAAATAATAAACATGTTCTTGTCACGATGAAGTGAAGTCAGGGAAGCATTACCAAATTCTTGTAGTTTGGAAAAGTTTTTCAAGTTGGGGCACTTTCTGTGGATTGTTGGCAATAAGTTTATTCCATTTACATTTACAACCTGTCTACAACAATAAAATTTCCTATTCACTATAATGTTATCTGAATGAGATAGTGTTTTGACTTTACACGTCATTTTGCAGGTAGATGCAGCTGTTGTCACATTCAAGATAAAGCAAGCTGTAGATTATCCACCAGTAAAAAGTATTAGAAGTTTTTTCTCAATGGTTGTTCCTAGCTTCTCTGTTTGAGTCCCTTGCTTCATGTTTTTCCACGAAAAAAGTGAATGACAACTATTATTATGAAAAAAGTAAATGGATGATGTTATGTTTACTATGAAGCCACTATCTGATGTCCTTTATTTTTTCTTGTTTATTGTCAACCCTGCTAATGAAGAGAGCTTAGCTGATGGTGCAAAAGAAGAGAGCTTAGTTGACAAATAGTTAAGCAGTTAAATTGTTGAAAGTTAGTTGCAGGTGGTTACAACTTTGTACATATAGTTGTAAGAAGTTGGGTACATAGTTAAAGAAACGGAGAAGATCATTCATCTTTCTCTAATCTGTTCTCTTTCCTCTTCTTGCTTCCGCACTATGTTAGAATAATTGAATTGAAGGTTATATGGTTTAGATAATCATACATTGTGTCAGAGCTTCTTGCAATGGGAGGATCAAGCTCATTCAGATCAGTTTGTAGAGGATTGATATCCATTGCTGATGTTTCAGCAATGGTCGATGCTCTTAACTTCAATTTGCGCACAAAGTTGAATGGCAGTAGTTACACCTATTGGAAGGTGCTAGTGTGATCTACAATTTGAGCTTTAGGATTTGGTTGTTAGATTTGAAATCTAAAAAGTCTGCAAATTAGGAGGTTTATCGAAGCTCTCAACCTGATATAGATGAAGAAATATGGCATAGATCTCATCAGCTTTTTATGTGTTGATTAGTTCCCAATATAAGTGAAAATGGCATTGCATAGGTTACAAAATGTGAGTCCTCGTTTGAGATATGGAATGTGTTGGGAAAACTCTTTGCTCACTCATCCATGGCTTGAGCTCTTCAATTTAAGCAACAACTTAGCATGTTGAATAATGGATCGTCAAGTATCTAAGCTTTTGTTCTGAAAATTAAGTCTATTGGAGTTGAGTTACACTTGATTGATGAGATTGTAACATATTATGATCTGATTCAGTATGTGTTGAATGGATTACACCTTGAGTTTGAGCGTGTTGTTCTCATTTATTCTTAGCAACAAACTATTTCTCTACAAGATGCTTTCATATCTGTTAAATGAGTCACAAGCAGAGAACTGAGCAGCTGAACTTAGCATCTCAAGTTGATTTATCGAATGTTCCAGCAAATTTTGTCGCAAACACTGATGATAAGAAGCTTCAGCTAAATATATCTAATCCTAACAGCAATAAGGTTGTGGTGATGCATAATTGTGGTGGTGGCCATAAATGTAATAGAGGAGGTCGATCTGGTGGTCATGGAGGCCAAAAGATTCTATCAAGTCTGTTTCAAACATGGACATATGGCTTTCCAGTGTTATCATTGATTTTATCAGAAGAGTTATCAGGCTTCTCGTCAATCACAACCTGCTCAAAATAGAAGACAGGTTGCTCAGTTCTGCCATAAGGCTGTTTCATTATGACAATTCCCAGCTTCTCTGGGAAATTTTCATCAGTTTGCTGGCATGATTGTTTCACCCAAGTCTGTAAACTGTTGAAAATTTGCTGAGCTTGATATTGCTCATGATATTGAACATATTCTATAACTTCCAATGCCTCTCCAGCTCATATCTTTTAATTAAACAAAGTTCTTCATGTTCCAAAAGTTGCCAAAAACCTTATTAGTATCTCTAAACTTGCTAAAGATAACAAGATCATTGTTGAATTTTATCTTGATCATTTTCTTGTCAAGGACAAAGCCTTGAAGAAGGTTTCTCTGCATGGATTACTCGAAGGTGGTCTTTACTTTCTGCGTACTTCCTCATCAACACATGTTGGTCTAAGTCTTCATGGTTTTGTTTCTAATCAAACCCATATGGTTTCTACTTGTCCTTTTGTTTCTAATCAAGGCTACTTGCAATAAGGTCAGTTGTTGGTTTTTCAAACATTTGTGATGATTCAAATACTAGGCATGCTAGGTTGGGTCATCCATCCAATGTTGTACTACAGTAAGTATTGAACTCATTTGCTTCTCCTTTTGTCCAACTCTGATTTGCATTTTTTGTGATTCTTGCAAACTTGATAAATCTCACCAGATACCTTTCCAAAGGTGTTCTTTGACAGCTACAAAGCCACTTGAATTAGTTTATTAAGATATTTGTGGTCCTCATTATTTATCTTTAAATGGCTCACAATATCATGCATTTTTGTTGATTCATTTAGTTGATTTACATGGTTCTATCCTATAAAACTTAAATCTGATGCTTATGCCGCCTTTGTTTATTTTCATCAACTAGGTGAGTTACAATTTGGTACTAAGCTTTAATCGTTTCAATCAGACATGGAAGGTGAATATAAACCTATTGAGTCTTACTATTCTAAACTTGGCATTGCTCATAGATATTCTTGTCCTCGTACTCACCAACAAAATGGTGTTCTGAGAGACAGCACAGAACCACTTATGAAATGGGCCTTGCCTTGTTTGCAAACTCTAGCACGCTTTCATCCTATTGGTAGGAAGCATTTACTTCTGCTGTTTTTCTCAGTAACAGATTACCTTCTGTTGTTTTAAATTTTATTTCTCCCTGTGAGAACTGTTTTGGAAAAATTCCTGATTACTCTTATTTTTGTGTCTTTGGATGCTCTTGTTTTGCTCATCTAGTTGCCTATTCTAAATTTAATTTCAATTATCATTCTTCCAAATGTGTATTCTTTGGTTATAGTCCTAGATGTCATGGCTATAAATGTCTACATCCATCAGGAAGAATTTTTTGTTTGTCGAAATGTGAATCTTAATTTCCATTTAAGTCTTTGTTTTCATCTCTTTCTTCTTCTTCTTCATCTTTAACATTGCCTATTATTCATTCCCTGTATAAATTCAAACCTTCTTCACGTTCTTTGCCAACTCTTCCGTTATCTCTTCTATTCCCTCCACTTCCCCTGCTGTGTCTTCTTCAATTCCCGTTTCTCAGAGTCCTATTTTCAGGCTTTGTGTTCCCAAGTCAGTAAGCAATACCATCCTGTGCAAACAAATGGCATCTTCAAGACAAAGGTGCTTCTTACAACATGGTTTTGGATCCAAAATCAATGAGAACTGCTCTATCTGATTCAATTTGGCAAAAGGCCATGCTTGAGGAATTGTCCGCATTGGAACATGATAAGACTTGGTCTCTTGTACCTTCTTCACATGTAAATCTAGTTGCCTGTAATTCGGTGTTTCAGCTTAAGACGAATCCTGATGGGTTATATTCAATGTATTTTTTTTGAAAAGGAAACTAGAAATATTTTATATATAAGGATAAAAATGGACAAGATGGACGAGATGTCCAACAGCGCCACAACGCATTACATGATGGTTTGCAAAATGGATGGCTACCTCCTCATCCAATTCCCAAAAGAATATCTACCTCCCCATTTAGTGCAAAAAGTCCATAAAGCAAAAAGATAAGTAGACCTATTTACAATATTATTAATATCTGCCACCACTCCCCTAAAGATACAATTATTTCTAAACTCCCAAATAGCCGTCCAAACAGCAAAGCGAATTATCATCCAGTAACGCCTTAATCTTAGCGGGGTCATTTCCCGGCTGGACAAAGTGAGTGTATCTTCTGACGGAAGACGTAAGACTGACAGAAAATAGCACCACGCTTCCCATACAACTTTCATCGTCCCGCATTGCCAAAAAAGGTGGTGAACATCGTCTTCAGCATCCCTGCACAGACAACACCAAGAAGGAGAAATGTACCGGTTAGACATCTTTAATTGTAGTTAAACTGAACAGTTTAATCTGCCTAAAATCACCATGGGTTATATTCAATGTTAAAGCTTGTTTAGTTGCGAAAGGTGTTCATCAAACTCCAAACCTTCATTATGGTAACACTTCCTCTCTTGTTGGTAAAGCGTCACTCTTGCTGTGTCTTTTGGTTGGTCCATTTAGTAAATCAATGTGAATTTTGCATTTGTAACTGAAGAAGTCTACACGACTAAACTAGAAGGATCTGTGTGAAAATAGTTTCATCACTACCTATGTATACTTCATAAAGTTTTATATGGTTTGAAGCAAGCTCCTAGGCATGGTTTACAAAATTAAGGTCTGCATTGCTGTCTCAGGGCCTTTGCAATTCTGCCTCTGATTGTTCTCTATTTTTCACACAAAGTGGTTCTTGTTTACTACTAGTGTTAATATATGTGGATAGCATCTTGGTAACAGGTTCAAATTCAAAGCATGTTCATGAGTTAATTCACTGGCTGAATTCCAATTTTGCTTTGAAAACACTTGGTGAAATTGGTTTCTCTTTTGGATTTGAGATATCTCGTAGCAAATCTAGGTTTTATTTTATTTTATTTTTCACTTAGCAGAAGTATATTGTGGATTTTCTACCAAGGACTGGTATGCTTGACTGTAAACCAGCGGCTGCTCCTATTAGTCACGGTCACAAGTTGTCTCTTACCGATGGCAATGCTTTCTCTGATCCATTTTCCTATCATAGCACTGTGAGTGCTCTGCTGTATCTTACAAATTCTCATCCCTAATATTAGTTTCATTGTGAATCGCTTAAGCCAGTTCCTGAAGGCTCCTACTAATGCTCCCTGGATTGCTTGTAAGAGAGTTCTTCATTTTGAAAAGGGTTCATTGATATGTCGTTTGCATTTTAAACTAGTTGCTTCTCTCTTGTTTGAGGTTTATAAAGATGCTAATTTGGCTGCTGGTAATATTGATTATCAACGATCAACTAGTGGTGCTTGTTTGTTTATTGGTGGAAATTTGATCTCTTGGTGTTCTTGGAAGCAACCAATTGTTGCAAGCTCCAGTACTGAAGCTGAGTACAGAGCTCTTGCCACTGGTGTCACTGATATCGTGTGGGCTTCTACCTTGCTGTCTGAACTTGGTGTTATGTCTTCTTCCATTCCACTTTTATGGACTGACACCTCAAGTGCTAAGGCTCTTGCTTTAAATATTGTTTTTTCATTCCCAAATCAATCATATCGAGAATGATGCTGAGCTTCATTTCTGAGAAATTGGCTGCTGGTGGCTTTGAGCTGTGGCATGTCGCAATCAGTTTCGGGTTGCTGATATTTTCACCAAGGCATTATCTGGTTCTAGATTTCAGTTTTTGTCAGGCAAATGAACTTGGTTGCTTCTATCAGGTTCAATTTAAGGGGGGTTTGTGAATGAAGAGGGCTTAGTTGAGAAATAGTCAGCCAGTTAGATTGTCAGACTTTATATATATATATATATATAGCTCTAAGAAGTTGTTACATAATTAATGAAAACTTCATTCATCTTTGTCTAATTGGTTGGCTTTCCTCTTCTTGCTTTTGCTCTCTGTTAGAAGAATTGAATTGAAGATTATCTGGTTTAGATAATCCCACTTTCCTCTTCTTGCTTTCTTGCTTTATCTCTTTTTCAATAGAAAATCCACATACTAATATCCTTAAATTAGAAGTACAGAGTCCAAGTGACTCAAATTAATTTAGACATTGTGATAAGAATTAATTAGTCGATGAGTTATTTTTTTAATTTTTTTAATTTTATCTAAATATTAGTCATTTAGCTACATTAGGGCTTCACCTTTTTTTTATTTTTTTTTATCTGTTTGTTTATTCTGTAAAAGGCAGCATTTGGTACAACTTTTGCAGAAGTGTTTTTCTAAAAAGTACTTGTAGAGAGTGCTTTTCAAGAAATTGGTCTCGCCTGACTTCTTCGAAAAGATGAAAAACTGCTTGTCCACCATAGATTGTTCCAAAAGCAAATGTTACTCAGATGACTACATGATTATTGTTTCAAAAAGGCACTTTGCAGAAGTTTTATTAAATTAGAGGTCTTACTACTTCATTTGCAAAGATAGAATTTTAGTTGTTTTTCTTGTTGTTCTTCAAGACTTTTAAGGGGAATCAAACTTCTTATTTAAGTGGCTATAGATAGTTTGTGATAGAGTTACAATGCAGTGACCAATGAGAATAAAGACTCCTCATCTTTAGCAATGTCTACCATTTCAATTGAATAAAGATTCATCTTTTACGATGTCTACCATTTCAATTATTTCTTCAACATTTACTGTGTGTTTAGGTCAATTCTGCATTCAATGGGAAGCGTAAAATGCTAAGGAGATCGCTTCAGCACATTGGCACGTCTCATGAAATTGAAACTGCTCTCAGAAAAGTTGGTCTTCCAGTAACGGTAGGCTCCATGGTATATCTGACTTTTTTTTTCCCATACTGTAATGCCCTTATAATGTATTATCCATTTATTTTTCCACGTATCTATCATCAATTGCAGGCAAGGCCAGAGGAGCTCACCCTAGACCATTTTGTGATGTTGCATAATTTAATAGTGGAAGCTAAGTGTTGGCACCCCTCCTGTGACTCCCAAGAATGAACATGCAATGGTTCTTCCAAAATCCTTAGTCATTAGCCATATAAGTGAATGTGGATCTCAACAATGAAACAAACTGTGGTATAAGCAAGATGCACAATTTCAAATACCTCTTGCATTGGCCATTCTAGATTTAACTGATTTATGTTTGTTGGCAGGACTTACAACTCCGAAACATCTGCATCTGAAACCAAACAGCCCATTTGCTTGCTCCAAATTATACAAGGGATTTGTATACTCAGTAGCTTTTATGTTGCTGGATGATTTTCTGATGCATCCTTCTTGAGGGTTGATGGCTGCAAGTAGGAGAATAACTCAACTCAACCAGCTTCATTGATTTCCAACAAACTGTTGAAATGGGAAAAAAACAGTTTGTAATTTGCGTTAGCGTTAAAACAATTAATAATTGCTTAAATAAAAGGACAAATATTAAAATAACTAATGTAATTGCACTTCTTGTTTTAATTGCACTTCTTGTTTTAATTACTCTTTTTGTTCTAGTTGTTCTTCTTGTTTTGATTGCACTTGTTCCAGCTAATGCAGCCAATTTATTACCAAATGAATGATATGAAGTAAAGTTGAAATCATTGATTTTGAATATTGTTTTAAGCATACCTATTCAAAATCAACTTCTTTTGTGAAACCGAAAAAGTAATTTTCAATTATGAATAAAAAAAATTGATTAAATACAAGTTGGAAAAAAAAAAATCCACAAGTTTATTTCAGTTTGATGTGTTTAAAACGATTTTGAAACTTGCTTGAAATGCAACTACACAACGACTTGCTACTATGAAACTTTTGCACATATCATGTTTGATTCCAAAAAAAAAAAAAAAAAAAAAAGATGACGCAGGTTCAATGACCAACTAAGATCAATTAAAACAAAATGTGATATGATGTCAAGAACCTCAGATCAATCACTCCGGAAAATCTGAAATGTGAATCGCTTTGTTTACTTGCTTTATGCACACAAAAAGATTTGCAAAAGACAATTAAAACAATGCCCAAATAATTTTAACTTATATCTTGTGATATATCGTAATACCCCAAAATTTTTTCCAATTTTTAAGAATAAAAATATATAAAATCATAAACGATTTCATTGCAATGCAAAGCACTTTAAATATCTAAGGGTAAAATGATGATTTCATCACTCAAAGATAAAATGGTTAATTCACATGAAAAGTGAATTATAGAGTAATACTGTGTGAAACGGTGAATGAGTTTTAAGTATGGAAGATTATTTCAATTAACTGGGAGCAAGGTAGTAACTTTGCCATCGGAGGGTAAAATGATCATTTCATCTAAGACTAAATGTTTGTACCATTATAAAGGTGACATGAGAATGATTTATATAAAATAGAACAAAATAAAATAGAAAACATTGTAGAAAATTACAAGAATTGAATTAATAATTTTTTTTTGAATTGATATGCCCATATAGACATTTAGGGTATAATATAAATTTATTTATAAAATAATGAGAAATAAATATACAAAAATTATTGAATATTATTTTTATAAATAATCACTTAAATGAGCATCCAAATAATGAGAAAAAATCATCATTAAAATAAAAGGATTAAATCAAGAGCCAAGGAGAGCCAAGGTAAGCCCGTATAATGTAAGCAAGGGGCCCGGTAGCTAAATCAATTGAATATTGACATGTGTGTGCTATGTGGGCATGAGTAATAAACAACATGAGAGCACATAATACTCAAGGATGGCGCCACAAATGATTGGAGTTTGAATTTAAAACTCAAACTACTTGTTATAATGCATACTTTTTTAAAGCCTTTATTCTCTCCTCATTTTTCCTAAACCACAAATCACCTAGATTCTCCTTGGCTGACCTTTCTAGGGTTTTGATTCAAATAGGGTAACCATATAGGAATCTTGTTTATTATATATATATATATATATATATATATATATATATATATATATATATATATATATATATTAAACCAGTCTTACACTAACTTATAGTTATAAATTGTCATGTAATAAAGTTTAAATTAATCTACATGTGTGAAATCTAGTTGTAATGATCATAGAATTTAAACACCTGCATTTAATTGAAGTTTTATCACGTAAAAACCTATTAGAAAATTATGTTTTTCTTTTTACATGTCGGGACCCCTTCCTAGAGTCAAGGGCGACCCGACCGGCACAACGGCCTGACGAAACTCTCTCATCAAGACGAGTTCGCCCAACTGCTGTTAAGCTATCTTTGCAAACCTCATGTGATGGGACGATATCAGAATGATTGGAATCATTAAAACCAAAGTAAGCAATAATTCAAACGATAGCATTTCATTTACATAGT
>JAJIYU010020935.1:0-10274 GCA_030144865.1 Tinospora cordifolia | reverse complement strand
CGCAACGGATAAACTGACTAAGTGTTTGAAACGCCCCTAATGATTTGAAACTGTTTGCATGTTTCGTATGCTCGTTTGTATAATGCTATTGATGCGTAGGGGAGATCCACTATTTTTGAGCTCATCCCATTTTTATTTTACAGGTACCCATGAGCCTAGCGCTCAGTGAGGATGCAGGCCGGAGACTGGAGGATATATAGTAAGAGAGAGAGAGTGTGATATTTTTTGTTAAACTATCTCTCTGTTTTGTATAGTTTTTACTATGTATGTTTGAACTTGGGCCAAAGGGCCATGTATCATATTTTTGTATATGTATAGACAGGACTGTTTTACCATCTTGAACATTGTTTTGTTTTGATTTATAAACAGATGATTTTTAGTTCTGGTATGCTATACAGTGTTCAATGATTTAGAAAGATTTGATCCGAAAGAAATGCTTCTGCTACTATTATCTTGATTTCCAGCATAAATATGATTTTGAGCATTTGGTGAATTTGATTTGAAATGAATTGCTTAGTGAAGCATGATTAAAATGATTATTTGACATTAAGAAATGATTTAAATCTCGTGTATAGAGGTAGAAAGATAGATGATGATAACTGTCGCACGCCTTGGGCCTTGGCAGACCACACGCCGAGCTTGGAGCCACGTGACGCCCGACGACGGGGCCTTACATTAACAGACACGACGTCCGGTCCGGAGGTCGGGGTGTGACAAAGTTTTTGGTATCAGAGCTCAATGTTCGATAACACTGGGCATGACTGGATTTTTCCTGGCCAAGTAATGCGAAATGGAACTATTTTTCATGATAATGTTATTGAAATGAAAGGAAAATTTCACCGGATTGATTTTTACTGGAAATGATTTCGATCTGATTTGTTTTTGAAAAGAGAGAGTTAATAAAAGAAATTCACTAGTGATTATGTTGCTAGAAGTCTAGAAAAGATTTAGGCGATGTCAGGTACTTAAGTGACCATTCGCAGACGGATTTGAGTACGGGTAGTAGCCCTGTAGATGGAGTTCTACTCCCTGTGAGAGATGCACTTCCATTGGATAGTAGCCCTGTAGGCTGAGTTTTACTCTCTGCGAGTGTTGCGCTACTTTGGAAAGGATTCGGGGGAACTTGAGACTGAGGACGTCACATAGAAGTGAGAGTAAGTCGGATTTGGCGACTTAACCGTTGAATCAACAAACCAAGTCTTGTAACCCTAGGTTTAGGGAAGACCGGGTGATGTCTTGAAGATAGTTGATCTCAATAAAAGCTTTTAGGACATATGCTAGAGACTTATAACGTGAAAATGCACACTTGTTTTAGTCATGACTCGATTCAGGAGGATCATATATCCTTTGGGGGTATGGAAGAATCTTGGATTTGAAGAATGACAGACCATGTATGGTGAGTGATCGATTCTTGGGTAGAACATGTACGCACTGTATTCTACTGGTATGGGACGGTCGCGTATGGTGGGTCTTGCATCTGCTTTAAGCAGCGAGATACTTGTGAAATTGTAATGGGCGATGAATGGACTCTTTGGAAGAACTTGCATGCATTGTATTCTACTGGTATGGGACAGTCGCGTACGGTGGGTCTTGCGTCATCCTTAGAGACCAGGATTTGGCATAAATATATACTAGTCGTAATGGAACAGGGATTCCATTATGCCAGCGTGCATTGTTTGGTTGATTGTTGGGTGTTTGCTTTGGATATATGTGATATCACTATTTTGAGTATTGACACACAAATTCCTATACCCAGAACTCAATAAAATGTTGTTGACTTAAAAGCATAAAACCATAGGCCATTGAAACATATCGCGAACCTAGAGACATGAACTTAGAGTCACTGTAGGACGATGAACAGGAAGGGTATAGGCGAGTTGAAATGAATGGCTATTATCACAAGTCATGATATCCAGCTTAAAGTTGACAGGTAGTTCTATTCATTTAAATTATTGAATTTTCTGCTTTATTATGATTACACTGTTGGAGATTGAAAGTGTGCTTTTGACTTGAAGATAATGCCAAGAGTTAGACGACGAGGCAGACTCCGTAGGGGCAAGTCCAGAGGAGAGGCTACAGAGGAGCCAGTATAGATAGAGGAGGGTGTTACCGAGGCGGTGGCGCGAGCTGCCATTATAGTATCCCCAGAGGCTCTCACAGATATGATACAAAGAGCAGTGGATAGGGCAGTGGACAGGGCTATGATGAGCCAGTACTCGACAGAGTCTTTTCAGCCTCCCATACAGCCTCCAGTACCCGCACAGACGTCAACGCCAGCGTTTGTACCTGATAAGGCAGCGATTCCAATGACAGTACCCCTTGAGAGTCCAACTCAGACGACTAGCAAGTCCACCGGTTATGATAAAGAGCAGAAGGACCTAGCTATAGAGTTTCAGAAGTTGCGTCCTAGCCAGTTTGAGGGACAGGCAGATCCTATTGCAGCAGATAGATGGTTCATATAGATGGATAAGCATCTGAAGCTGCTAGGAGTGATTGGACTGAGGAGAGTAGCTTTGGCAGTACATCAGATGGTGGGACCAGCCTACCACTGGTGGAAGATGATAGTGGCAGATCTAGCCATTGATGAGACAGTGATGACTTGGGATGAGTTTCAGACACTGTTTTATGATACATTCTTCTCGTCAGCACGGAGGTCCCAGATGTGATCAGATTTTATCAGGCTAACATAGAGGACAGTGACTGTGACAGAGTATGAACACAGGTTCACAGAGCTATCGAGATTCTGCCAAGAGATGGTAGTTGATGAGTTACTAAAGACAAAGAAGTTTATAGAGGGTTTGAGGATGGAGATTAGGAGGATGATCATGCCTCTAAGTTTGACTACTTTCAGAGAGACGGTTGTGAGGGCCCAGCATGTAGAGAGAGACATAGAGTTTGGGAAGTCGCTCAAGAGTAGACTGAAGAGACTGTATTTAGGTCAGACATCTGGAACCCCACAGCAGAGGAGAGACCGACGACAACCCTCTAGAGCACCTACTGCTAGTGGTCAGGCATAGACTTCAGGGCAGCAGCAGCGGACCGGATTAGGTTAGATTGGCACTAAGCAGAGGGAGCATGCCAAGAAATTAGGACTGTGTTTCTCGTATGGCTAGCAGGGACATATGATTAGAGATTGCCCTACTAGAGCTCTAGCACCAGTACAACAGCAGTCAGGGCAGGGACAGAGTAGTCGGCCGCAGTAGAGGCAGACACGGTCCCAGACGAGACAAAGAGAGCAGGCCAGGCTGTATGCAGCAGAGGCCCAGACAGCCCTGACTCCTGCGGTTGATGGTACATTTTTGTTGTTTGGTGTTGCTGTGCATGTCTTGTTTGATTCCGGTGCCACACGGTCTTTTATTTCGGAAGATTTGGTGAGTAAATTGAGACTTGTCACGAGCCCATTGACAATACCATTGGATGTTGCCGTGCTGATAGGCGAGACAGTGAACTCAGGGAAGTATTGTGGAGTTGAGTTCAGATTTGGAGACGAGCTGATTCCTGCCGAACTCTGCTTACTTCATTTCAGTGGCTATGACGTGATATTGGGAATGGATTGGTTGACCCAATATCAGGCATAGATTGATTGCCAGAGGAAGAGAGTCACTATACAGTTGCCATCAGGAGAGACATTAAGGATTGATGGGGATATTCGTAGACTGCCTAGGAGCCCTACACTTGCTTTGTTGTATGCCACTCAGCAGAAGGGAGACTTCAGGCAGCTAGCGGATGAAGATGCAGAGGGGACCACAGATATTCACAGTATTCCTATGATACAGGATTACATAGATATATTTCCAAAGGATCTACCTGGACTTCCACCTCACAGACAGGTAGAGTTTAAGATTGAGTTGCATCCCAGCACTAATCCCATCGCTATTCCACCCTATGGGATGGCACCTCTTGAGTTGATAGAGTTGAAAACTCAGTTAGTCGAGCTCATGGCGAAGGGATTCATCAGAAAGAGTGAGTCGCCATGGGGAGCTCCAGTCCTATTTGTGAGGAAGAAAGACAGTTCCATGAGGCTATGCATAGACTACCGGAAGTTGAACAGTGTTACTATTAAGAACAGATACCTTTTACCATGGATTGATAACTTCTTTGATCATCTCAGTGGAGCACAATACTTCTCCTAGATAGATTTGAGGTCAGGGTATCATCAGCTGAGGATCTAGGAGTCTGATATACATAAGACAGCCTTCAGGACGCGGTATGGCCACTATGAGTTCATGGTCATGCCATTTGGTTTGACTAATGCTCCAGCCGCGTTTATGGACCTGATGAACAAAATTTTTAGTCGTTTTCTTGACCAGTTTGTTGTAGTATTTGTTGACGACATTCTACTATATTCTCGATCAGAGACTAAGCACATACAACACTTGCAAACTGTTACGGAAACACTAAGGCAGAATAAATTATATGCCAAGTTTAGCAAGTGTGATTTCTGGATGAAGTAGGTCAAGTTTCTTGGCCATGTGGTCTCAGCACAAGGAATAGCAGTAGACCCAGAGAAGGTGCGAGCAGTATTCGATTGGCAGCAACCCACTATAGTGACAAAAATTAGGAGTTTTCTTGGGTTGGCTGGGTACTACCGCAGGTTCATTAAAGATTTCTCGAAATTGGTGGGTCCAATGACTAAGATAACTAGAAAGGACGAGAAATTCATTTGGAGTAAGTAGTGTCAGCAGTCCTTTTAGGAGCTTAAGTAGAGGTTGACTACAGCACCGGTACTCATCACACCTATCCTTAGTGTGAGGTATACTTTGTGCACTGACGCATCATTTAGCAGATTGGGTGTAGTGCTGATGCAACAAGGACAGCCAGTGGCTTATGCTTCACGGCAGCTGAAGCCACATGAGTTGAATTATCCTACTCACGATTTGGAGCTTGCAGTAATCGTGTTTGCACTGAAGATATGGAAGCACTATCTATATGGTGAGAGTTTTGATCTCTACTCAGACCATAAGAGCCTTAGGTACATATACACTCATAAGGAACTGAATCTTCGGCAGAGAAGGTGGATTGAGTTCCTTAGTAACTATGATTTTTTGCTGCACTATCATCCCGTTAGGTTGAATGTAGTTGCCGATGCTCTTAGTAGGAAATTGAGCAGGAGGGATGAAGTGGGTCAGATGTATCAGTTGATTAGTGACTATAATCTAGGTGTAGCCACAGATGATACACCAGCATATCTGTATGCAATGACTTGCTAGCCAGACATCTTACGCCAGATCAGAGATGAGCACAAATCCGATGTATGGATTACAGGGTTGATAGAGGGCGTCAAGGAGGGCAAGCACACAGACTTTCGCCTTGACACAGAGGGTGCATTGAGATTAGGGAACCGACTATGTGTTTCCAGTTCTAGACAGGCCAAAGGAACCCTAATGGATGAGGCACACTTGAGTAAGTACACTATGCATCCAGAGGGCGACAAGTTGTACCAGAACTTGAAGAAAACTTTCTGGTAGAGAGGCATGAAGAGGGACATTTCCATATATGTCTCACGGTGTCTGACTTGTCAGTAGGTCAAGGCTGAGCACAGGAAACCATCGGGTTTATTACAGCCACTTTCGATTCCTGAATGGAAGTGGGACAGTATAGCGATGGATTTTGTTAGCGACTTGCCGAGAAGTCATAGGGGGAAGACACCGTTTGGGTCATAATAGACCGACTAACCAAGGTGGCACATTTTCTACCTATTCGGTCTACTGATGTAGTGAGTAAGGTGGGAGAGCTTTATGTGCGAGAGATTGTGCGATTGCAGATTGACCATGAGCACAGCCTTTCATCCACAGACAGATGGGCAGTCAGAGAGGGTCATTCAGATATTGGAGGATATGCTGAGAGCATGTGCCCTAGACTTTAGAGGAAATTGGAGTAAGCATCTACATCTTGCTAAGTTTGCATATAATAACATTGGAGTAAGCATCTACATCTTGCTAAGTTTGCATATAATAACATTTATCAGGCAAGCATCAAGATGGCTCCATATGAGGCACTGTACGGCAGACCCTATAGATCACCATCCTGTTAGGCAGAGTTTGAAGACCAGGTACTCACTGGACCTGAGTTGATTGAGGAAATGAACCAACAGGTGAAGCAAATCCAGAAGAGACTAGCTATAACACAGAGCAGACAGAAGAGCTATGTTAACAGGAGGAGAAGACCTCTAGAGTTCCAAACCGGTGATCAGGTATTTTTGAAGATCAGCCCATAGAAAAGAATTAGATGATTTGGAGTGAAGGGGAAGCTAGCACCGCGGTACATTGGTTCGTTTGAGATCATTAGACGGGTTGGTGCATGCGCTTATGAGCTGGACTTGCCGAATAGATTGTCCTCGATGCTCTGGAAGTAAGAACCAGACCTATCTTATGTTTTGCATCTAGACGAGATCGTACTTCGAGATGATGCTACTTACGAAGAGCCAGCAGTGCAGATCCTTGATCGTAAGGTGCAGAGTCTTAGGACTAAGGACATTCCTTTAGTCAAAATCCTGTGGAGGCATCATAACCTGGAGGAAGCGACTTGGGAACTTGAGAATGAGATGTAGACGGAATACCCAGATCTCTTCGTCAGGACAGATTGATTGGACACATTACTCAAGTACTTTTCATTTAAATTTTGAGGAGGAAATTTTATTTAAGGGGGGTAGATTGTAATCACCCTAGGTCTTATAATGCGTCCACGTCAATATGAATTTTTGAAAATTCTAAATAAATATAAAAATGATTGGAAACTTGTTTTTAATGACCATTGTATATTATTTAATAGATAAAATAAATTAGAACATTCAGATAGTTAGAAACGTGCAGAAAAAAGTGTTAAAAAACAAGTCATCATACTGCTGACCGTGGTCCGTCTAATGCCGACCAAGGTCCGTGGTGAGAAAAACCTGGAAAAAGTGCCAAAAACACGGTGGACCGCGGTCCTTATCGGAAGACTGCGGTCATCGATGGAAAAGTGCAAAAATGAGAAACTAGGTCACATCGGTGACCGCGGTCCGTAAAGTGCCGACCGCGGTCCATAAAGGGATGACTGAGGTCCATAAAGTGAAGACCGAGGTCCATGAAAAAAATTTGTCTGAGGATTGAGGTCCGTCTGATGCCGACCGCGGTCCATGTGAGAGCTATATATATGTTTCAAGCTTAGATTTTCTCATTTCGCACTGAAACTGCTTGGGATTCGGAGGAGACGACGGGAGAGCGACTTGAAGGTGAGTTTTGATATTCCTTTGATTTTTTCTTTAAAGTTTGATCTCATCTAGAATATCTATCAATCATTAGGAAATCAAAATGATAAAGAGCCATTTGAGAGTTTGTGTTGAGGATTTAATGGCTAAAAATCAAGCCAAATTTGATGAACTATCGTTTTTTTCCTTGTATGTGTGTTTGGACACCAAAATGGATGATTTATCATGGTTATTTGGTTGTGGAAATGAAGGAGTTGATTTCGTTGAAAGGGAACCCCGTTTTTAGGCTTGAATCAAGGGGTTTCGGTGAATAAACGATGTAAACAACCATTCCCTAGTTGGTTTATGTGTTTAAATGATTGTTGGGTGTCTAATACACTAGATTTAAGTGGTAAACGGGAGTAGTAATCACAAGTATGGTGTACAGAAGTGAAATCCCATTATTTAGTGAGAAATTGTGTGTAGACCATGGTCCACAACGTACTGACCGCAGTCGATAGACTTGGATGTTGTTTTAGAGTGTTTTTGGTACACTCTAAAGCACTGAGTGATAACAGACCGTTAGGGTCGAGTTAGATGTGTATTAAAAGCCCAAAGTAATGTATCATTACCATCTAATGATGCAGATTGACGATAGTGGACTACTGTGCAAGGGGTGACGATCCAGCAGCATTTCAGCATGTGTAGGTTGGGTTGATTATCTCTTCCTCACTCTTTAGTATTATGCGGACATAGGATGTAGAATGTGATCTATGTTTAAATTCCTGTACTTAGTATCATGCTAGGAATGTATGCCTTGGGTGGATTGATTTACATGATATCCTAATGTCCGGTTACTTGCTTTCTAGTACTAGGATATTATGATCAGCTTGGCATTCATTTGCTTTCTTTGCTTAGGTTAGTTTTAGTTGCGTAGCAAACCAACATTAGCATAGGTAAAAGGTTGCATTTTAGAAGAAATAAAGGAGAATAGAAGTAAAAATTGCATAAAGTAGCAATAATTGCATGTAGTTAGGGATTTGCATTGTTTAATAGCTTTTAAACCTTGTTTTGATGAGTTTTGTTATTCTTTTATGATAAAATGATGTCTGGGAAAGAAATCAAGTGTGTTGCAGGACATAGATTGAAGCAGTGTGCAGAAGGAAGCATTTCAGGAAGGAAATCATGAGAACAATACCAGCAGACTGTGGTCCATCAACTGAAGACTGTAGTAGAAAAAGATGAACTAGATCAGTACATAACGTATTGGTAGCCGCGGTCTACATTCTGGCGACCGCGGTCACCAGAACATGATTTGCACAGAAACAAGCAGACCGCGGTCCACAGAATGAGAAGAATTTTTGGGTTTTTGCACAGAATCAATGACCGTAATCATGGACCGCGGTCATCACTTAAGTTTCGAGAATCTCGTGATTTTTAGGGTTAAATGAGTGCGGGTATAAAAGGAAAAAGTGTGATTAGCAGAGGGGGAGACCTAATTGGGAAAGAAACGACTGTGGCTGCTAAAGAAGGAGAAATAGTGTTTTTCTTTGGAAGGATTAAAGGAGTTTCAATTTCAATTTGAGTATGCTTGATTTCTTATCTTTATCTTCCCTGTTTATGTTCTTTTCCATGTCTAGCTAATTTAGTTTCACTGTTTGGGATATAAACTCCAATGTATGCATAATGATTTCATCAGTTAATTGATTTACCTACACTACTCTTTATTCGTTCATGCTTAAAGCTTTATGTTTACTGGCCATAAGCGTAAAGAACCCAAGATCACTGAATTATCTCAGGAGAGAGGCTTGGTGAGAGCTTATAACGTTAAAGACCCAGATCAAGTCATTGATCAGAAGATTGTGATTGGATCTAAGGGAGATAGCACAAGAATTCTTATGTGAATTCATAGAGTAGTTGATTGAACACCTCGGAAGAGGGTATTGAGAAACATCTTTAGTGAAAAATTGGAACGCCTAGGAATAGGGTTTCAATTATAAGTGCAATAATCATAGTGTTAGTAAATCATAATTCCAAATAAAATTACAGAGCATACTAAGGTGTTTATTATCCCAAACAGCCCTTTTAAACATTGCTACCTAGTCAATTTAATTTCAGTTTTATTGTTTTTGAGAAATTAAAGTTATGTTTATACAACCGCTTATCAAACTAAATTGGACGTCTTGATAAAATTAAAACCAACGCTAGATTGGGATTTAATTTACACGAACAAGTACTTTTTCTTTGAGGACGATATCCGGTCTCACCGGTATTACTATTGCGATCCTGTACACTTGCGGGGTTGCTAACAGTTAGCATTTTGATTAAGCATGTTTGTATGCTGTGTGGAATGAAAACTATGATTGTGAAACTAAAGAACATTAAAGGTTTATTATGAACTCCACGTATCGGGGCGATGGACGGGCACTGGTGGCACATCGCGTTAAGGTTCTCCGAATATCCCAGGATGTCATCGTGGGTATCCCCAACTAGGCAAAACTGCGAGCGACCGTATGAGACCCTCAAATTTGGAAAGTCATGCAAATTTTTCCCTTGGTTTTAGTATCTTCTTGGGTCATGGTCTCAAAGGTAAACTTCTGTGTTATAAAGATGTCGTGCCTAATTGTAACACCCCAACCCCCGTATCATAAAGCATTGGACCATCCACCGTTTTTCTTGACAGTGGACTTAACCAGACGGCGGGTTGGGTCATGTTACATTACAAGCGACTCACACTTGACGTTCAATTTCAGTCATTTCATGCCTTGATCGTATTTAACCGCACATAACTGAAAATTAAGAAATTAATAAGGCAATAGTATAAGAAATAACTGAAATTCACAAACTCAATTAATTAAATAAAATTGAATACATAATTTAAAATATTACAGCGAAAGTTTTAAAACTTGGGCAACATTCCCTTACATAAAAATTAGAAACTTTTTAAATAAGAAGAACCTAACTAATGTTCATGGTCTTCATGTACTTTAATTCTCTGAAAAATAAAAGGAAGGGTGAGCACACAGCCCAGTGGATCTTTCTAACATTTAAATCATTATTTCAATTCAAACAAACCAAGCATGTCAAAAACTTTTGTACATTAGGC
>JAJIYU010020934.1:0-10217 GCA_030144865.1 Tinospora cordifolia | reverse complement strand
AGAGAGTTGATCCCTTGTGAAAGTGGTCAAATGGTTACCATTTCCATGAATTCGAAGTTGTCCCCCTAGACCCTTAATGACTATTGCAGAAGACAAATCTCCATCTCAATACTCCCTTCAGTCCTTTGATAAAGCATCACATTCCCATCACACTTTTTTTTACCAACCCCACAGTGAACTACAACTGCTATCCTCCATTGATAATCATTCCAATAAACACAAAACCTAGCCAAACTCATCACCACAATATCATTACTCCTATGACTCATCCACGAGAGCCATGGGCTCTTCACCCATTTAATAACCCAAGGTTGAAAAGCAAAGACAAACAAACCAAAAGAAATAAAGAACTTGCACATAAGGACTAAGGTCCTGGTGAGGGAAACCGCAGTCCTGCGTCTCTAAGTCGTGAGAAAGAACGATCCATGTGAGGGTCATGGTCTAAGGTCAAGAGGATTGCGGTCTTACGATAAAAAAATCATAAATCTTGAGAAGAATGTGCGACTGCAGTCCAAGATCGGCGGTCTTGCAATTAGGGACATGTTAAGACCATGGTCCTGCGATTAGGAGTAGTGTTAAGACTACGATCCTGCGATTGAAGATCAGAAATGGAAATTGGGACATTGAGATTCCTACATATTCTATGCGCAAATTAATCCTAGACGCGCAAATTAATAGTAGAGGAATAACACCAAGACCTCTCCTCCTTGCACACATTTCCCCATCAATAGACTTAGATTAGTTCAAAGCAGTCCATCTTCTTTATTTTAAAATCATAAGCATTAATAGTAGAGCAATAACACCAAGAATGTTGCAGTTTCGTGTTTGAACCTTAATTCTGTGCAAGAATGTGTTGTAAAGTAAGAACTGTCACTCATAGGATTGTCTAAATTTCTTACTATGACCTATCATGAATACAATCGACTGTGATGACTTCAGAACACTATTTTCATTCCCTATACACCACAGAACCTTAGAACCACCGCTTAAAGGCGTTCTTTGAGGGAACGTAAGGAAACCGAACAAGGGAAATGTATAATGTTCTACTGTTCGTTATATTTCGTGTTTGGTGTGTTCAAAACCAATACAACTGTTTAACATCATTTTAGTGATAATTGTTTTCCCTGGCATAACAATGCACAGAAAGAGCGTAAAAGCATTCTTGAAGGACTATCAGAAGAAGACTGATTAACGAAAAGGTATAAAACACTTTTAACCACTAAAATAATATCCTTGAATCATAAATGTGATACATAAAAGTCTCAAGCACGAGGGAAATAGGAATTGTGCTACACATAGCACACTATGAGAATAACCTTGTGATTTCCCAAAATACCTTGTGACTACCACAGCCTTGCATATAGCACACTACGAGAATAACCTCGCTTTATCGCACTAACACTAGGAATACCACTGTAACACGATAAACAATTCGTTTATCAAACTTTCCACACACAAAATTTTAACCACCACAATGTCCTCGCTACCCCATGGTAGTAATAGGCTAACAAATGCTATGGAATGATTATTTTGCACTCCTTTGCATACAACATGCACACATATGACTTAAAAAGTCATTAGATTTAGAATCCTGAATATTTAAAATATAATAAACAGTAAGGAATGGTTTATAATTCTTAAAGGTTAAGGATTCTGAACCATCGAGGCAAGAATTAGAACTCGATGAGTGAAATAAAAGGTGGAAGTGACTATCTAAAACTCTTTAGCGTTATTTTGGTTTGAATATGAAACATGATTGTGTGTTATTGTTATTTATTATTTAGAAGCATGCTAGCAATGTATGTGTCTTATATGAATGTTTGCTTGTTTTTTTTGCTGATTCATAACATGCAATGCCTTATATGAATTTTTATTACACAATTAAGAATCCATGCCATGCATGCAATGTAATAAATACATATCTGATGTGAGTGTAAGCATGATGAATTGTTTGTTTATATCTTTTGTCATGTATATTGGATATTGAAGTTAAATGCTTGTGGTCACTAATTTAAGATGATTAAGTAAATGAACCACGTACCGACGCAGTGATGAGGATACTATGGTTAAGTCCGACATCATCGTGGGTATTCCTAATCAAGGTAGGTCTCTGTTGGAAATAGGACTATGAGTTTAAGTGAGACTTCACTCCTTGGTTTAATGATCGAGTGAGACATTAACCCTAGGATAGGGTTCCGAGTGTGAAACATGCCTTTGGGCATTACATTGAATACTCCGAACCTAAGTTGGAATGCCAAGGGAGAATTCCTTTTGGTTTTAGCGTTAACTTAAATAATTGGATCTTTGAAACGCTTAATGCATTACAAGTGTTTGCATATTTGTATTTTAACTATTATAATGCTCGAGATGTTTTGTGTAAGATCCACTGGGCTCTTGAGCTCACCCCCATTAATTTATTTTTCAGGTAGTCATTGAAGATACTTGCTCGTTGGCAAGTAATTGAAAACCAATGGAGTAGTTTGATATGATCCACTGTTGGGGTTGTATAGGAGTAGCAATTTATTTTTGGTTATAGTTTTAGGGCATGGGGCGTACATTTAAATTATGTTGATTTATTCATTAACTTCAGCCGTGGTGCCATAAGTTGGTTTAATGACCTTTTGAACTCAAGCTATGGGGCCAGAGTATTTTATTTCATATGAGTTTAATCATTTTATTATTGTTAGACATGGCATCCCTACTTGAAATCATGCATCATAGTATTGTTTATATTTCTGCACTCTAATGTTTATTGGGATGGTGTGAGAAAGGAAAAAAAATTAAAGTAGCGTCCCAACTCCAGATATTGAAAGTGGGAGTGACTGCATGATTTCGTCTCGAGGTAAAAGACGAAGACGCACAATCAGTGGCATGTGCGACAGGATTCGGGGTTGGGGTGTTACAACCCATGACTATATATAACTTCTCACTTCATTGTCGATATGAGATACTACCACCTCATTCAACAACATTGCTGCCCACCCAACAATGCATACAACAAGCTCATTTGCTCTTGTCGTTATAACCTTAACTCGATTGCTAGTCTTATCTTGTTCCACGTTAGGTTTAGCTTCGAGATAAGCTATGCTGCTTGCTAAGAAATGGAAAATTCTATCATGGAGAAGAAGGGAGGGAGAGTAATTATCTACAAACTCGTCGGGGAGAAGATAAAAGGAATATGAAATGATGGATCATCATTGTTACCATTTGGATACCAACAAGAGAGAACAAGGGGACATGATATGGATTCGATTCCTCAAGATATTTTAGACCAAGTGTTGACGAAGTGCTAGAAAGAAGCACCATTAGCTACTACATTATTGATGGAGCAGCCAATGAAGATACCGTCGATTAATTCTATTACTTGAATGGCAAGGAGTGGATGAGAAAGACCATTGTAATTGAAAGCAAAGTTGAGAGGGAAGAGAGAGCAAACAACAGAGGAATGAAGAGGGGTTCAAGAATTTCAGCCATGGTTATTGTAATACCCTAAAAAAGGTTCTCAAATTTTAAAAATAAAATGTATAAAGTTATAAATTATTTTATTGAATTGTAAAATGGATTAAATTATAAATAAAATATTCAAAATAGAAATTTTAAATTTTTATGGCACAAAAAACTTAAGGGATACACATCATCGAAGTTTTCTACCAAATTTCACAAACTAGGGTAAAAAAGTCAACCCTAGAGGGAAAATGATAGTTTTTCCACCCAAAAGTAAATTAGTCAATTCACATGAAGAATAAAATGTACAGCCTCACTATGACAAATAGTGAATGATTTTAAGTATAGAAGATTATTCTATTCAACTAAGGGTAAACTAGTAATTTTTTATCTAAGGACAAAATGATCATTTCACTTGAGACTAGACACTTGTATAGTTATAAAAGTGATATGTGAATAATTTATATAAAATAGAACAAAATAAAATATCTAAAAAAAATCATCGAAATAACAAGAATTAAACTAATAAAATGTATATAAATTAATGTTTATAAAAATAAATATGTAAAATAAATAAATAAAGTTGTCCAAATCAAATAGAAGGGTAGAATATATTGAAAATAGCTAAGAATAATTATTACAAAATTATTTAAGTATAAATATAATTTTTTGAATAAAAATAACTTAATTGGTAAAATAGGTTGAAAACAAGTGAAAAATATTTTCTTAAATTATTAATATAGAAAATTTTCAGAAAATTAGGTTGTTTGAAAATAAATAAAAATGAGTGACAAAAATTAATTTTCGTAATTTATAAAATATATATGTATATATTGAAAAATATATAATGAAATAAAGAGAAAATAGTAGAAATATGATTTGATAGATAATTATGATAAAAATAATTATTTGAGGAAATTTTCAGAAAAATGTAGTGGCTAGAAATGAAATTAAAAATCAGAGGTCATGATAAAAAATTAAATAATTATAGGCTGATTCAAGTAAATAATTAATATATGCAAAAGAGTGCAATATATGATAAATTGGGCGAGATAAATTAAATTGAAAGAAATAAAATCAGAAAAATGGTCAAATTAAAAGAAAATAAAGTCAGCAACTAAATTAATAGAAAATCATCTAAATAGGCAAAAATAATAAGTATTAATGTGTTATGAGCATGTAGTTGAAAAATAAACTAAGTTAATTGTAGAGATAGTGAAATTGATGAAAATAATGAAATTTATAAAAAAAAATCAGAAAAATAAGATATTCGATAAGGAAAAATCAAAAATTAAAGCTTGTTGAAAAATAAAGTAAAATATTAAGAAATAAAATAATTTCTATCAAAAACATAAAGATACATAAAATAAGGGTTATTATAATTTTAAACTATTATTTTAATTTTAATAAATCATACATGTTTGTTTGATTGATTATAATAATGATTCATTGAATGATGTCGAGTGAATTAACTAATATGATTGATTGACTTGAATGAGAGAATGCCAAATGTTATGATTTATACATTCATGATGATATATATCACATGGAAATGAATGAATGAGATACGATCAAATTTATTTTGTAAATTAGTGTATTTTGATAATTTTGTATTAGGCAATTCATTAGGAAAAGATTAATAAAGATTATAAACACGTGTCAAGGCGATGACTGGCCATCAAGTATCATCATGGGTGTCCCTAACCCAGACTCGACTTCAGCCATTTATTTAATTCTTGAGATTGATACAGTGTCACAATAATGATAGTGATCAGATTGGACTAAGAGACACAGATGACCTCCCTCCTTAGATAGGGTCCTAAATAGGTAACCAACCTTAGGGTGTTACCTCTAGATGATATCCTGGACCATAGTAGGACATTGAAGAGGAATCCTTTCAATATTACAACAACATAGAACAATATGTTGTTTGAAATACCTAATGTTTTAAAAGTGCGAGACGCGTGTTTATTCAGTTGCAATGATGGTTTGAATATTTGGATTGACCCATTAACCTCTTTGATCTCACCCCATTAACATTTTAGGTCAGTAGTGACATGGAGTGGCTGGGGACATCATGACATCTAGAGTTTAGTATAATAGTTGTTTCAGTCATGTTGGACATGTTGTCCTTATAGACTTTTAATTTCATTAATTTTTTTATATTGAATAATAAGAGGTCATGGGGCCCAAACAATAATTAATTTCAATGGAATACTAGAGGGTTATTTTGATGTTGGTTTGACTTGGTACTTAAGCATTTTATGATATCATATTTGATTGTCACGTGTTTACTTATGTGTATTGATATAATATTTGTATATAAGATTGTAACATAGGTACTAAATAGAGAATTAGTAACATGTTATCTCTTGAGTGATCCCATTGAGCTATCTATGTATGATAAACAGATAGATGATGTACCATTTTTATTTAATGAGGTATTAATTGATCATGTTGCTTTTAATGATGTACAAGAATAATATTGTAACATCCCAGCCCCTGAGACTTCCAATTTGGTTTAAGCACAAGGCGGGCTGGGGTCTGGTTACAATTTCGAGTACACAACTTGTCTTTCTATTTTAATTATCCCAAGCCTTATTCATTTAAGTAACATATACTAAGGCAATTTTACAAGAGATAAAAGAAAGCTTTTCAAATCTTTATTGATTTAATAAAATAGAAACAAATACATAACTTGAATTGAAAACACTAAAAGAAAGAATATATAACTCCAAATTAGAAACTTAAATTTAGTAGAAGTCTTACATTTCAAACTTTGGACTACAAGTCCTTACATCAAGATAGAAAATAAAGAACTTTCTAAAACTAAACATTCTAAATTTTAAGCATGCCTCATCATGTGTTCAATTTCTTGAAAAGATGAGAAAGGTAGGGTGAGACATAGCCCAGTGGATCATTCTTAAAATAATCAATCTACTAATTCAAACTAGTAGTACATTCAAATTCAAACACTTGCATATATATTAGGCGTTTCAAATAGTTTCTTAGTCATGGTTGTATGTTAGACTAAAAGGGGGTCCAATCCCTTGATGTTTCTATCCAAAATACCTCATCTTTAAGTGGAAGGACAATTCATCTTGTTACATTCCATTGGAATTAGGGACTCTTGCCCACATTCCAAGTATCTTGTGCTATGCCCTATACACACAGTACGACAAACCATATACCCACGGTATATGTAAAGAACACCCATAGCATCCCTTTGGACTACTATGACATTACGTAGTTCTTAGTCTCAAAATCTTTTATTTTATCTCATACACATGGATTATAAATAAAATTCAGCATGCTTACATGTAACATTCAAGCATAAAAACGTCATAAACATGCATCGTATATCAACTAGGCCTAAACATTACATAATCTATCATGGCATAAACATAAATCTAAAATTAAATCGTGAATGATGGACTGAAATTAAATATGTATGATAAACGGATATTAGAACAAGCATGAACATGCCATCAATCTAAACTAGCAAAGTAGAAGTTCAAGAAATCTCATCCACCTTAGTTGCTAGTTTGTAGAAAATCCGACATAGGTTCCCTTCTCTCAAATGTCTAGCACTCCAAGCACACTCAAAAATACTGAATAAAATAAACTTCTCACTTTGAAACACTCCAGAACACAAGAGAAGTGAGAAGGAGTCGCCGAGAAGAAGGCTAGAAAAAGTCAAGAGACAAGTGTCAACTCTTGCTTGGGGATGAGGAGAATGAGAGCACTAGGGGGTTTATATAGAGTTTCAAGAGCAATGGGGACGGCTTGAGTAGCACACACACTAGAGATTCTTTACATGCTCACAAGGGGGAGGTTTGCATTGATTTGGGCAAGAAAGCTCATGGGTTGGGCAAGTGGGACCACTAGGGTTCCCTATTCCAAAGATATGACCCTCATTTGGTTTCCTAACCATGTGTGAATACGAAAAGGGTTTAAATTATATTCTAATCTCATTTGGACATCCCACATCAGATCATAGTAACTTCTTAATTCAGTTTAGCAAATGTATCAAGAATCTTTCCTAGCTAATCCATACCTAGGTATCATGTCACAAAAGCAGGGCAACTCCCATTTTTTGGGATGTCATGTATGTGAGCTTTTAATGCCCACGGTCAGATTTGTTTTTAGGGTTTTATGTGCATGCATTAGCAAGTAAATCAATTCAAATTGTGAACAAGGCAACTTCTATTTTGGACTAATGAGTGTTCATCAAGTAAGGTTAAATTAGACTATGTGTATGGTCTAATTTTTGGCGCCAAGGAGTGTACAAGGGAAACATTCTATTTCTGATTTTTTTTATGTGCACAAGATCACGTCCTAATGCTAATGGAATCTTTATATTTTAGCATGTTTCTTCACAAGGGTGCCTGCTAGTTTTTGACATAACTCATGTGAGGGTGGTGCACATTATCATCACTTGGTGGACACAAGATCATGGTTTCAAACTTCTATTCTAGGTTTAAGCCTCTTGTTTGAGCAACTTTCTAAGTGGTTAATAGTGGTATGTCCAACAAACTTCTGTTCTTGGATTTGGGGTACAATATCACACCTAGTGGCACACAACATCATCCTTAAACTTTCCAATGTGGGTTTGCTCAAAATTGCCAAGGTTTGCCATTCAATGGGACATCTTAGAGTATGTAGGTAACATGGGTGCACATAATTATTGTTTGTGTGTACATGAGATCATTCTTCTCAATTTCTAAATAAGATATGGACGACTTATATGGGTGTGTAGGGCATGGGTATATACATGATCATGGCTTCTCCACCCATGTGACTTGCACATGTTTAGGGTGGTCACATATTTTTGGGTCCACATAAAACAAATAAAAATTCAAATATTTCATTTGGCTAGGATTTTAAGCCTTTAGCACATACTTTTGGGTTCACATGAATTTAATAAAAACTCATATCTTTCAATTGGCTAGGTCTTTCCCCATTTTCTTTTTTAATTTAGGTTCCCTTGAAGCATACTAAGTAAATGAACCCTTAATTATACAAATGAACTCAATTTTGGATGCCTAGGCCATTTGACGTGTTTACTTCCTTTCATTTTATTTCATTTAGTACAAATTTTTAGGGTATACAAATATTGACATTTATACCCTCAGAGATGGTCATCGGGCGGCAGGGTGTTACAAAGGTGATATCAGAGCTCGATTAGTAGATATAATGGGCCAAGTGTTTAAACTTAGACAGACTTGGTTTAGACTATAGGTATGACTGAGGGACCTCTATTCCTATATTTTGTATATAGAACCTTTGAGCTTAGGTTATAGGTTTGATGGAGGAATCTCTAGGCTCAAATGGTGAGTTGAGAACTAGAAAGAATTGAAAGTCTATTGGTCTAGGAAAAGAGACCATAGATAGAGACTTGGTGTTGCCAATGTGGCACAGTGGATCAAATAAAACTTTTAGGACAGTGGTTAGAGACTGAGAAATGTGTGAAACAATTTGCTCAGGACACGAGATCGGGAGGATCCTATGTATAAGGTTTCTAAATGGTATGGGACATTTAAGAATTTAGAGGTATAGAGAAATCTGGGACTTGGAGATTGATGGGTCATGTTTGATGAATGGTCAATGACTTTTGAAGATCTTGTTTCCTTATGTTCATTCGATATGGGACAGTTGAGTATGGTGGGGCTTGGAAGGCCTTAGTCATCGAGACATTTGCGCAATTGGTTGGGTGTAGTGAAGTTCTTGAGTGGAAGCCTATGCCGCTAGGTACAAGTGGTATGAGACGCTCGACTTCGAGGGCATGAATGAAATCTTAGGAATTTCTTTATGCTGCCATTAAACCATATGATTTTATGATTGTTTGCGTGCATGTTGTATTTATTTGAATTTCATGAATATGTATACAAGAAGTATTGTGATCATTGAACCCAAATTTTGTACCCAACAACATAGAAAAATATATCAATAGGCCACTTGAAAAAAATCGAGAACTTAGAGATATACTGTATCACCCTGAAAACTCTATATTTAATTAAATAAAATTTAAGATCAATTCAATGAAATTGGGTGCAAAATGAAACTGGGCTCATTTCGGGGCTAAATTTGGTAGGTTTTCAAAAGTCTTATTTGGTGAACCTCAGGGACCCAAAACAACACTAAAATGAAGTAAGATGACATAAACCAACTAATTGAGGAAATTACATAGAATGTCAGTTTTTAAAAAATATTATCAAAAATATTTTTGACTTTTTTGACTTTTTCGTTTTTGTCAATTTTCTGATTTTATTTACAGTTATACCAAAATTTTCAAACACCACATGAAGACAGTTTCTTTTTTATAACTAATTTCTATTTTTTTAACATCATTAACTATGGAAATGGTATGGAACCCAGATCAAATAGTACTTCCCCTTCCTTCAACGAAAGAACGTGTAATTCAATTTCTAGGGATTTTCAGGATCAAGTAAAAAAAAAGGTTAACTACTTAAACAGCAAAAAAATAAAACTAAAAATAAAATCAGAGCTATCTAATATGTTTTGCTCTTCTTTTTCTATTTTTCCTTCTGGTTCATACAAATTTCTGATTTTCTTTCTTTTTTAAAGAATTCTGAAACAAACCTGAATTTTTGTTGACAACATGTACATGAACTTCATCATATTTACCGAGCTATTTAGCGAACATTATTCTTCTCTATCAAACCTAAATCTCAAGAACATTTGGTCCCATGTCCATCCCTCGTTGGATTGCTTGATGAAGCTTATTACTCCATCCACATCCCACCATGAGC
>JAJIYU010020933.1:0-10224 GCA_030144865.1 Tinospora cordifolia | reverse complement strand
AATGATTGCGATCAAGCCTACACCGATGCGCGGATGCACTGAATCACCACGAGCTAACGACCCACGACTGATCCGCTCGATCCAACGACGCACAATGTGCGCGCGAGTTCAAGAATTTGTTATCTGAGATCCGCGTGCGATAATAGAGGACAATCTGAGTGACGTGATTAAAGGCTCCAAAAAAATTCAGGAAAATAACTGAAAATCGAAATAAATTTCAAAAAATGGTTTTGAAATTCAGAAAAATTATCCAAAATTCACTTGTTATTCTCATATACATGGGAGGCACAAAATTTTGAAGAATGGGCAAGTTTCCTACAAAGATAACACCACAAACTTACTATTATCTACTCTTTTGAACTCTATATAAACCCCCCATGCTCACAATTCCTCTCATCCCAAAAACAAGAGTTGAGATTTCCTCTTGTTCTCTAAGCACTCTTCTTGGCACCCCTTCTCACCTTTTCTTTTCCCTCCTGTGTGTGAGAAGTTCTTGGTTTGGGGATTTATCTTGAGTGATTTTCTTGGTGCTTGTACGTTGGGAACTCTTGCTTAAACTTTGTGAAGAAAGCATCATAAGGTGGAAGTGATTTCTAGAACACCTCTTTTTCTTATTTGAATTACTAGCATGTTTATTGTTTGTATGGCTTTAGAAATCAAAATAATTTCAGTTCTAGTATTCTAAAATATATTTTAGTTTCAGATTTGATCCTTGTTTAGATTTGTGCATACATAATATTCATGTCATGTTTTGTATCATGCTTAGGCTTTATTTCAAAGTACGATGCATGATTATGGTTGTTTCATGATTTGATTTTCAGATTGTTTGTTTTCTGAATTTTATTTATCTCAAGTCCACATTCTGAAATTTATTTGATGATTTAACAAAAGAAGATGGTGAAAATAATCATGTACCATCATAGCAAACATGTGGGTTACTATGGATGTTCTTTTCATATGATTAGTTCATATGGTTTTAAGACCAAAGTACTTGGTTGGTGGGTAAGGTCCCCTATGTTCCAAAAGTCCAATGAAATTGGCTAAGAAAAGCTATATTTCACTCTAAGGATATACCTTGTTAAGAACATCAAGGGCTTAAAAATCCTTTTGGTCTAAAGTCTCAACTTTAAACAAATGGATGCTTGAAACGCCTAATGTATGCAAGTGTTTGAATTATGAATGTGTTATTGGTTTGAATTTGAAAAATGGTTGTTTGAAAAAGATCCAACGAGCTTTGTGCTCATCCCTTCCTCTCTTTTTTTTTCAGGAAATTAAATTATGAAGACCATGGAATTTGGATAGTTTCTACTTTGGCAAGTTTTTATTTTTTAAAAAAGTTTCATTTTAATGTAAGGGCATGTCGCCCAATTTTGAATAAGTCTTTTGTTGAAATTTAATTTTTATTTTAGGGGTTATGACTTTCTTTTGATCAACAATGTAATAGTTTACTTTTATATTAAAAAGTTATGTATTTTCCTTTTTATGAATAAAGGAGTTGAACTTTTTTTATCTTTAATTGCCTTGATTTTATTAAGTGAAAATTTGTATTCTTGAATTTACTCTAAAGCATTAGGTATTGAAAAATAGAAAGTCAAGTGTGTGTCACTTGTAAAGTGAGATGGACCTAACTCACCAAATGGTTAAGTCCACTGTCAAAGAATGGTGGTTATGTCCAATACTCAAAGAATGTGGGGGTTGGGTGTTACAGCCTTGTCCCGAGTAAAGTTAAACATTGAAAGGGATGTGAGTTATCTTACCCTAGAAAGTACAGTTGTTAAGCAGACTTCAGTTTTGCCATCCAATCTAGAGGTTGTTCCACCAGCTTATACGAGTAGTCGGACTTAAAGAACGCCCTTACTTTTTATAAACAAATTAAAAGGTGAAAAGTTAAGGCAAGAAATTGAATAGAAATTGAAAAAGATGCCCAAGGTGGTATCTTGAAGAGACAGAGGTTGTGAATCTACCAAATTAAAATAATGGGTTTAGGTAAGTGACCTTAGGTAGAAACATAGGTGTAGCTATAATACCCCAACCCCCTAGTAAAGGGTTTAAGCTCAACCATAAAGTGGGTTGGGTCCTATGTTACATTTATAAGTACACAACTTGCAGTTCAATTCCTTTGTTCTAACATTTATTGAAATCCCTCATGAATACACTTTTCATTGTGCTTAATATTTAATTTAACAAGTGGAATACAAGTAGAAAAAAGAATACTTCAAACTCTTTATTTATTCAAATAAAATAAAAAAAACTTACATTCTTAAATTAAGTCATAAACTTTCGTACGTAACTCTTTAATTGAAAATAAAAATTCAGCGGAAGTCTTATTCATAATTGGGCGACATGCCTTTACATTGAAATTTTTTTTCCCAAAGTAGTAACTTTCTAGATATGGCTACTATCAGATATCCATTGCCATCATATTCAATTTCCTGAAAATGTTAGAAAGAGATGGGTGAGCACATCACAGGTGGATCATCCATCAAACAATTAGCTGATTATTTCAAAATCCCTAACACATCCAAATTGACAAACTTTTAAACATTAAGTGATTCATACATCTAATTGGTTCAAGTTGACGTTATGACTGAAAGGGGTTCTACTCCATTAATGTCCTTAATTTAGATATCACTCTTTAGGGTAGAAAGACATTTCTTTGTTACTTTCCATTAGATGCCACATACCAACTATCCCTTAGTTGCATTTTACAACCACACACTCCAAGCATGTGTTAAGAACACCCGTAGCACCCATACAGGTCACCATGATAGTACGTGGTTCTTATCTTCACTTTCTTATGTTCAAGATCACATAATCATAAAAGAAATTCAGAATATAAGTTTTAGAATTTTAAACAATCAAGAAAGCTTGAAAACATCATATGGCATGCTTGAAACTTTGAAATAAATCCAAAACATAGATTCTAAGCATGGCATGCTCTTAAGAGTTATTAAAACATAAAAACATGCTAAATAAACAAAAATTGAAACATGATTAAACATGCTTAAAACTGATATTAAACATGCTAAAATCTAAAACTACACATGCATGAACATGCTAGGAATTCAAATCAGAAGGTAGTGTTCTAGAAATCCCCTCCACTTCAATCCAAGTTTCTTGTTGAATATGGTCGAGGTTCCCCTTGTTTACCACTTTCAGAACTTCAAGAACTTTCAACCACCAACAAAAGTACTCAAAACAACTTACTAGAGGGCTGAAGTTAAAGCTTCTTACTTGTGAACACAAGAGAAGTGAGAAGAGATGCCAAGAAGAGGGCTTAGAACAAGCAAAGAGGGAAGTGCCAACTCTTTACTTTTGGATGAGAAGAATGAGAGCAAGAGGGGGTTTATATAGATGTTCAAGAGCACTAGGGGGACGTCTTGGTTAGTCTTGTGCAGCTCCCAAACTTTGGGCAAGTTTCCAAACTAGAGGGAACGGTTTGCATAAAGAGGGCAGGTGTCCTCATGATCGGCAAGTGGGGACCACTTGGCTTTCTAATTCAAAAGATATGATTACAAGCTTATTTCCTAACTATGTGTGAATAGAAAAGAGGTTTAAATCATATTCTAATTCAAATGGGACGTCCTATAGGTACTCATGGCAATTTTTCTTTTTGGTTTCCTTGCTTGCTTATCACACAAACACACAAGGAATACTTTCCCATTGTCTTATTTCTTGGACATCAACCATGGGTATACATTATTAGATTTGAGGGGAAACCATATAATAGTCAAAGATTCTCATCTTAGTTTTAGGAAACTATCTAAATAGGGTTGCTCACATGTGTGCACACACACATATGTACATGGTTGGGCTGATTTTGGCTTAAGTGGGTGTGGGTGTACATAATCAAGTGGGGTGTATATGGAATCATGTCTCATGGTTTCCCGACCATATAAAAAGTCTACTAATGTGGGTGTACTGAACCATTTGTATGGGACATGGGATCATTTTACAAGGATTCAAATAAAGGAAACATCACATTGAGCTTTGGGTAAGGTGAGGGTACACGTGATCATGGTGTTCCACCCATGTGACTTATACACGCTTGGGGTGCCATGACTTTATGGGTTCACAAAAATCAAATAAAAATTAATTTCTCCTTATTTACAAGGAATTATGATTTATAACCTATAGTTTTAGAATAACATAAACCTAATGCAAATTTTAAGGTATGGTTTGGCCCAAGGTATTTTTTTCTTCGAAAACTTTCCTTATTTAAGACCCACTGAGGTCACTAGGTAAATGAAAATTTAAATCTTGGCCAATTGTCCTAATTTTTTGATAGGTCATTCATTTTATTAGTTCATGTAATTTTGTTTTGTTTCGTGTCATTTTGATTCTCAAAGTACCCTAAATGCCAATTCTTTTCAAATTTGAACCCCTAACGGGCGTTTGGTAAATGAAAACCCTGTTATTGATCAATCGAGCTGCTTTTTGGATATGTTGCTCAATTGGTCAATTCAAGTCACTTTGCTTCATTTCAAGTTGTTTTGGATCCCTAAGAGTCACTAAATAAGACTTTTAGAAACCTGCCAAATATAAACCTAAAATGAGCGTGATTTTATTTTGCACCCAATTTCACTAAATTGATATAAATTTAATTTAATTGAGTACAAAGAATTTAGGGTATTATAGTAGCTAAGGGTGATACAGGGATCAAATGCACAAAACTCTAGGATAGGTTAGAAAATGAAAATGTGCGAGAACAGAACACTTGTTTGGTCAGGACACAAGATTGGAAAAACTCTATATCTCCGATTTCTATGTGGTATGGGACGAATAGGAATTTGGTGTTATGGAGGAAGCCTGGACTCAAAGAATGATGGACCATGTTTGGTGAATGATCGATAACTTTGGAATAACTTGTTCTCTATGCTTGGCTGGTACGGACGGTCAGATATAGTGGGTTCGAAAAACTTTAGTTATTGAGACATTAAAATTATTTGGGTGTGGCAATTTTTTGAGTGAAAGTCTATGTGGAAGGGGTAGGGTGGTATGAGACACTTGAACTTGAAAGCTTAGATGGAAGCCCAATTTTTTGCTATGCTAGCGTGAAATTGCTTGATTGTATGATTGTATGATTGTTTGGAAAGCATGCCTTAATTATTTATACGAATGATTGTTTGGAACCTCATATGAAACCAAATCTTGTAACCCAAGAACAAAATAACTTAGAAGCATAAACCGATAGGCCACTGAACAAATAAAAAACATAGAAACATGAATCTAGAGTCATGATAAAATGAATGGAATGAAAGGCTTCGAAATGCAAACTCAATGAACGAATATGGACAAGACGACTATCCTCTCAAGGCTGGATCAACATTTTGTATCTCAAAGACGAGAGAAGAAGGGTTGTGTGCTATGGATTATGATTCTCTTAAATCTTTCATTGATACCTAATCAGATATTGAAATAGCTTTTGACTTGGAGATAATGGTTGGATCTAAGAGATACGCTACGAGAGCTGCCACGTTTGACAAGACTAAATTACAAGGATATAAGGCACAAACTAGAATGGTTGAGACTCAAATGGAGGAACATCTGAATGTATTCAAGGTGACAGACTCGCATAAAGTAGCGTTGGTCACACACCACTTCAAGGGACCAGCCTGAAGTTGGTGGCAAATGATGAAAGATGGATCCTAACACTAATGTTGAAATAAAGAGTTAAGAAGAATTCAAGGAGGTTTTCTACAAAAATGTAACACCCCAACCCCGGTATCTTTAAGCAGTGTACATGGCCACCGTTCTCTTGACAGTGGACTTAACAAAATGGCAGGTTGGGCCGGTGTTACATTACAAGTGACACTCACTTGTTCTTTTCTTTTCAATATCTCGCGCTTTTGTATAAAATTCAAGAATACAAAACTTTTAATAAAATCAAGGCAAATTAAAAGAGATAAAGAAATTCAAACTATTTTATTCATAATAGAAAGAATAATTGAAAGTAATAAACTCTTCAAAAAGAACTAATTGTTATAGTGGAAGACTTCATAAATACTTTCTTTCAGTAGAAAAACATAAAAACTTTGGGCAACACGCCCTTAAAAATTCAAAAAAAATTATAATATTGTAGAAACTTTCTAAGGACTATCCATGTGCAACTGCTCCGTGGGTTTCATGTTCCTGAAAAAATACGAAAGGAAGGAGTGAGCACATAGCCCAATAGATCCCTTTCAAACAACCATCTTTCATATTCAAACTCATACACAATCATAATTAAACACTTGCAATCATTAGGCATTTTAAACAACAATTTGTTCAAGTCGAATCTCAGACCAAAAGGGTTTTTAATCCCTTGATGCTCTTAACTAAGTAAATAGGGGCCACTCGGCATCAACTCATTAGTGGCATGTGTCGGCATCAACCTGTTACACATGGTGTCCCACTAGTGGTACACGGCCCTCAAGTACTTAGGTTTGAAAACCATATGGCCTAACTCATACAAAAAGAACATCCATAGTGTCGCCTTGACTAATATGATGGTACGTGGTTATTATCACCGTCATCTTAGATTAATTCTCACATCACAATCTCATAAAATAAATTTCAAAATATAAAATCAAACTAAAATTTAGAATATGCACAGTCAATTCATGAAACACTCATAAAACATGCATCATACTTTAATTTAAAAGCTTAAACATGATACTAACATGGCATGGATGATATGATTGCTCAAACATGAATCAAAACTGAAATAAACATTTAAAATTCTAGAATAGAAATTGAAAATCTTTGAATTCAGTGAAAAACACACAAACAATGAGCATGCCATGAATTTAAATAAAAACAGAAGTGTGTTCTAGAAATCACTTCCACCTTATGACGCTTTCTTCCGAAATTCGACAAAAATTCCCCCCACGTACTAGTGCCAATGAAGATCGCCCAACTAAATTCCGCAATTCGAGAGAAGAACTTCTCACACACAAGAAATGAAGATGGGAAGAGGTGCCAAGAAGGCTTAGAAAATAAGAGGCAATTTTAATTCTTATTTTTGGAATGAAGAAATTAAGAGCCTTGGGGGGTTTATATAGGATTTCAAAGGGACAAAAATAGAATGTTTTGAGTTTTTCTTTGAATAAAACACCCTAATTCTCTTGAATTTCATACTTTCTAATTTTGAGAATAAAATAATTATTTTTCAGATTTTTTTTTGAAATTTAGAAATAATTTTTGAATTTTAGAAACCTTTTAATCTCGAATCGATCAACAAAAATCGGAGCCTTTCATCTTGGCCGTTGGATTTCCTCAAGCGCATCAACAGTTTGTGATCAATCCAAAAAACGTCTTTGATCGGACCGTTGGATCTTCCTTGAGCGCAACACGATTTCGCGATCAACTAACGCAGCTTTGATCTGGATTGTCGAATGGACTTCGAGTGTTGTGTGTAGATCTCGTTCGTGATCAATGAAACAGATCCTGGCCGCATGATCATCCTCGAGTGCAGTGTTCAATTTCGTGATTTTGTCGTTGTGCACAGTTGGATTTGATGGATTTGATCGTGGCCATTTGATATTGATGATTCGATGCGCTCGTGCGCTGGTGCAGAATTGATTGTGGTCGTCAAATCGTGATATATGATTTAGATCTACGGTTTGTAGCCGTTGGATGTGTTTTAAGTTTATTTTTTTTATTTTTCAGCAGAATTCTTGTTTTATTTTCAGATTTTTGCCAAATCTTGATCCCAATTGACTTTTTAATCTTGTTTTCATAAAAAATTGCGCGTATCCTTATAGTTTTGGATATGATATCCCACAATATACATTATATTCATATATTTTCTTCAAAAAATCCATTAAATTGATTTTTATTCCTCATTTCGGTAAACTGGGATTTATCAAATTTTTCATTCATTAATTTCGTATGATTTTCTAAGTGAAAATTCAAATTTCATAAAAACTTTTAGAGATGTTACAACCTACCCTCCTTAGAAAAGTTTTGTCCTTAAAATTTATACATATTTAGGTATTCTTTGTTAACAGATGTGGGTACTTGGTCTTCATCTCACTTTTGAGTTGCCACGTGGCTTCCTCTACCCCGTGATGTTTCCACAGCACCTTCACTAATGGGATGTCCTTTGTTCTTAGATTCTGTACCTTGTCAAGGATTTTGACCGTTGTTTCCTCATAGGTAGCATCATCTTGAATATTCACTTCCTCTTAATGAATGATGTGGGAGGGGTCAGGTTCGTATTTCCTCAACATGGATACATGGAATACATTATGTGTTGAAGTCATCCAGTTTGGTAGGTCCAACTCATAAGCACATTTCCCGATTCTTCTAAGTATTTGAAAGGGTCTGAAAAACCTTGGAGATAACTTCCCTTTAAATTTGAACCTTTTGATACACTTCTAAGGACTAATCCTCAAAAATACTTTGACCCCAACTTGTAACTCTAATGGTCTTCTCCTTTTGTCAGCATAGCTCTTTTGACGATTTTGTGCAGTAGTCAGTCTCTTTTGTATTAACTTGACTTGGTTGCTCGTTTGTTCCACCATGTCTGGCCCAATTAATACTTGATCTTCAAGTTCAGCCCAACAAGTTGGTATTTGTAGGGTCTTCCATAGAGAGCTTGGAATGGAGCCATTTTTATACTTGCTTGATAACTGTTATAGGCAAACTCCACCAAATGTAAATACTTGCTCCAATTTCCCTTGAATTTTAAAACGTAAGACCTCAACCTATCTTCCAAAAATCGGTAAACTCTCTCAGACTGACCATCCATCTGAGGGTGAAATGTTGTACTCATGGTGAGCATAGTACCCATCTCCTTCTGGAGACTTTGCCAAAAATGTAAAGTAAAGCGAGCGTCTCTGTCAGACACGATAGTCTTGGGTACACCATGAAGTCTGACGATTTCTTTCACATAGATTTTTCCCAGCTTGCTGAGTTGGTCTGTGGATCTAATTGGCAAGAAGTGAGCCACTTTGGTGAAACGATCCACTATCACCCAACCAGTGTCTTCTCCTTTTTGGTTTTATGGTAAACCACTGACGAAGTCCATATCAATGTTATCCCACTTTCATTCAAGAATTGGGAGTGGTTGTAACATTCCAGAGGGTTTCCGGTGCTCTGTTTTCACTTGTTGACATGTTAAGCACTTAGAGACGTATTTGGCTATGCCCCTTTTCATTCCTCTCCACCAGTAGGTTTTCTTGAGGTTCTAGTACATCTTATGCCCACCAGGGTACATGGTATACTTAGTTTGATGAGCTTCATCAAGTATAACCTACTTGCTCTATCCTTGCTGAGGTACACATATCCTTTCCCCGAGCCTTCGGATGTTTTCAACATCCATCCTGAAGTTAGTATGTTTTCCTTGCGTGACTCCTTCAATTAGTTGAGCTAGCCACTTGTCTTGCTTTTGTTCATCCCTGATCTGATTTAATTGATGCGGCTAGCAAGACATATTGTAAAGATAGGCATCTTTCTCTTTAAGGTTTACACCCAACCTAAAATCTTCGATCAATTGGTACATCTGGCCTTTTTCTTCCTCCTATATATTGAAATTCTTACTCAAGGCATCGGCCACTACATTGGCCTTCCCCGGATGGTAGTGTAGTTGAAAATAATAGTCTTCCAAGAACTCCATCCATCTCCATTGCCTAAGGTTCAACTCCTTCTGGGTGTAGTTGTATTTCAAGCTCTTATGATATGAAAATAGCTCAAATTTCTTGCTATAAAGGTCAATGTCTCCAAATTTTTAGGGCAAACATAATGGCTGCTAGCTTTGGGTTGTGAGTAGGGTAATTTCTTTCGTGGACCTTTAGTTGTCTTGAGGCAAAAGCGATGGCTTACTTTTCTTGCATTAGGACTGCGCCCAATCCACTTAGTGAGGCATTAGTATATAGTGTGTAAGTAACACCAGGAGTTGGGGTGGCTAGAACAAGAGTCGTAGTAAACCTTGTCTTTAGTTCTTGGAATGACCATTCACATTTCTCATCCCATTTGAACTTAACTCCTTTTGCTGGTCAACTTAGTCATAGGTTCTACCAACTTGGAAAAATCCTTAATGAACCTTCTATAGTAGCCTACCAAGGCCAAGAAACTTCTGATTTCTATTACTATCTTGGGTTGCTTCCAATTCATGACAGCTTTCACTTTCTCCAGATCTACAGAGATGCATTTTGCTGACACTACGTGGCCAAGGAACTTGACCATCCTCATCCAAAACTCGCACTTACTGAATTTAGCATATAGCTGGTTTCTTCTGAG
>JAJIYU010020932.1:0-10218 GCA_030144865.1 Tinospora cordifolia | reverse complement strand
CACCCCTACTTAGTTTGTATTCGAGAACCCGTGACCTCCACAGAAAGGCACAGCCGAGGATGGAATGTGAATGAATGGTATAGGCAATCCCCCTTGATTCATGAACGATTTGATGATAAGGAAAGAGAGAAGTAACTATACGGTTGGTTATTCAAGTCCTGGTTGGAGAATGGTAATATATAGCTTTGTTTTTTTTATTTTTTTATTTTTTATTCAAGTCTGGGTAGGAGAAGATAAGTAATTATATGGTTGGATGCAATTTTATAAATAACTTTGTTACATGTAAGAATTATTCATGTAATGATTATGATCATAGTTGTCATATTGAAAAAAAAAAAAATTGAGTGAAATGAAATGCTACTCATTTATTTAATCACATCAAGAAATTTTGAAATACCTTCATTTTCTTTTTTTTTATTAAAAAAGTAAGATTGTGGTTGCAACTTAGAAAAATCTGAGTTTAGGATCTTCAACTCGATTCTTTTGGGTTGTGAATCACAGCTTTGTGATTATAATTTGTTATTTTTTATTTGAAAAAAATAGATAGAAGAAAAGCTTAATTAGGACTGTTGATTTTATTTATTTAATTTTTTTTTTTTGAGAAAAGAGTGGGTTCGTAATTACAGAATAAAGTAAAATAGTAAATTTAATGGTTTCCGAGAAAATTATAATTGAACATAGTTAAATTAATTATTTACCATTTGCCATCACTTATGTTTTAATAATTACAGGTTTAAAAATAGTATTTTAAATGGTTTGGATCCATTATTTCTTAATGAGATTTGTAGAGTGTATAGTATGAATTAAAATAGCAACAAGAACAAAATGGGAGATTGTTCAATTGAATGTTCCTGGAGACTAGAAATATGTGGACTATGGAAGATGTTGAAAGGCCAGATTTTAAAAAAGAAATGTCATGTAAACTATATTTTGAACTTTAAATAATAGAACATATAATGTGATGTATGTTTACATCATTTGATAAAAAAAATAATATGTATCTTAAGATCTATGTTCATTCACTCAACAATTGCAAGTATATATTATGACCTTTAATGTTCAAAGTAAAACTTATATGACATTTTTTTTTAATTTTTGAAATACCTTTAATAAGCTAGACAATATCAACTATCTTTCAAGTTGAAATTCTATGAGAGAGAAAGTGATGCAACAGCTAAAGAGACTAAATATGTATGGCTAACAAGTATTGAGCATTAGATGTTGAACTTTCCCTTGGAATTTACTTATCAAAATGAAGAACTTGTTGGACTTTTCTTTCTTTTTCTTGCACCAACTGGAATGCCCTAGCCATTAGAGCATTGATAAGAACTTGTTGCAAATTCTAGAATTTCATAAGATTTTTGAGTTCCTTGTTGCAAATTTCTATTAGGACCCCTCTTTAGGGCTTGAGTATAGACGAGAGCTTCATACTCTAGATTCACAAACACTATTATAAGAAAAAAAAAATGCATTACAACCTAATAAGCAGCTTTAACTCTATTACTTTCTAGGCAAAGAGGGTTACAACTACTAGGTTCATGTAGCTTTTTTTATTTTTATTTTAGCTTATTCATCTCTAAAATTTACAAAGTTTTTCCAAGTTTATAATATCAAATATCAATATTTTGAAATGATTTCAGCATATATCACACTAGGGAATAAACATATTTATATATGTTGATGGAAATAATTCATCAAATATACATAGCATTAGTCTTTTTTAAACTCATTTCCTTCACTGCTTAGAGTTTCCATGACCTAAGCGGCAAAAACTCATTTCTTTCACTCACTGCTTAGGGTTCGATCTTTCCATGTTTGGAGTTCTTCCATTAATGTTGGGATTCCTTTCAGACTTCTGTTCATGTAATGCTTCAATGTGGAATTTACTTGTCGACTTAATATTTTTCCTTTAGAGATGGATATATTATTAATGAAATGAAAGCTTTTACAAAATAAATAAATAAATCATTTTCATAGTTAATATTTCAACTGGGCGTTAGAATTTTATACTTGTGAGGTCTATATCAATATCGGTTTCCTACAAGTTTCCTTTATCAATTTAACATGAAAGCCAAGTACCGGCTTCAACTGTATACTCCAGGCAAGATTAGACTATTTTGTTAAAAGAATATTTCTAAATCAATTTAATGAAGTAGATTAACTTGTTTTTTGGGTTTAAAATGAAGTTGATTAAGTTAATTGATTAAATTACAATATCTTCAGTGCTACTATAATTTTTTTTTTATAATTTAACAAATGCTATGTCATGGATAGTGAGAGACTTGTATATTATATAATGTAAAATATATTGAGAGGTAGTCCAATTAAATAAAATATATTCTCAGATGCTATCATTAAAAAATATATATTTTGACAAGGTATTAAATATTTTTATTTAAATAAACTTAATTAATCTTTATCTCATGCCACAATAATGTTAACGATTTTTTTTGGTCACATTAAAGCACTATGTAGTAGATGTAACACCCAATCTTCTAAACTCTGTGTAAAATCTTGATTATCTTGCCAGGTGTCACGAGCATATCATTGTACCCAAAATTATGTTCATGCAACGCATCGAATACTCTTATTCTTGGTCAATCATTTACACAAACTCAATTCAAATAGCTCACCAAAAGTCTTAATATCACTCATTATATCAGAACTCCACATAATCAGCTCATATTGGACTATCGAATAACTCGTGCATACTAGTATAGAGTGTCATCCTAACTTTACTAAATGCATATCTAGTTAGATGACTCCTCAAGCTCACTCCAGTATGATTGTAATACCCTGAAATTTCTAAGTCAATTATTGCCCAACATTAGTTATGAAACAATAACTTTCATGCCATTTTCGGAATGGTGGAGGCATGATCAAAGGAAACTACTACTACCATGTCAATCCTTGTCAAGTGTACTACAAAATAGATTCAAGAATGACTCCAATCAAACATCCGAAGCTCCCAAACCGACCTTCCAAAATTTTTTGCGCAAAAAAAGAACAAATTCGCAAACCAAAAGGTTCATGTACATTTTTGTTCAAACATGGACCTAGATGAGGAAAACAGTTATTGCCATGATGTTTTTCATCGCGAGCACTACAAGATAGACCAAATAATTACATAAAACAGAGTCCCAAAACTCAAGTTGTGGACTCTTGAAGTTCGATATACGGTATATGTAACGCGTAAGTTAGACCCTTAAATAACCCATGTCAAACTTCATGGGTTATTTTGAATCCAAGAACACTTTAGAAGTTATTTTGAACCTAAAGCCTAGTTTTTGAATTAAATTCAATGTCAACTAAGACTCGAATGCTTTTATAGGAATCTCGAAGGACCGGTATTACCACAAGCATCAAGCAATTTAAAGAGCATGTAAATCGAGGTAGAGATGATTTTTTACTCGTACACCTTTTAACCGTATTCGCTTGCATATTATACATAAAATGGCTTAGGTTGTAGTAAAATGCATCCTTCATTGATCTTATAATTAAATGCTTATATTTGCATTGATTTTTTGAATAATGACAACATAATTTGAATATATGTTCTTTGCTATGATCGTATGCATGTGACCATGATAAATTTAGAGCATATACATGATGTAGTTCACGCATAAAATGATATGCACATAAATTTACTATATAAGTATAGTTTATAAGAATATGTCATTATAGAATTCAAATATGATAAAGATATGATTTAATGAATGTTACATATTATACTCATACGCATGAGGATGTATCTTTTAGGCAATTATTATTTAATATGCATGAATATATTAATGACCAAATACAAGACCACTATTATCAGGATAACAACACACTTGGAAGGGTTAATTGGTCGAAGGACAATCAAGGATGGTCCTCAGTTAACTTCTCGATTAAGAGACAGGTTTGTGATCACATTTAAGAAACTTAATCGTGCATCGCGTATCTTTTGAATCTGTGACTGCTAGACATACGGATGCATAACCTGGACGCTAATGATGTTCCTGCGGGATTCACTTGGCTAGAGGCACGAGAATCACCCTAGGGTCGGCCACCCTCCGTCAATTGACTAAAAACAATCTATTGTTTATATCACCTAATGTATATAAGTGATTGATTGTATGACGTGTGTGCTATATTATCAGATTGTCTGTGAATTAGAATGATCCACTTGGCTCGTAGAGCTCAACCTTCTATTTTTCAAATGCAGGAAACTATTATACCAACTGAGAAACTTAGGTCAAAATTTGCTATCCATATTTTTTTTGACATTTGTGTCTTATGATGTTATTTAAGCACAAGTATATACAAAAGCATGAATATAATGATTAAATGTCATTTGATCAATTAATGAACTGATGTGGGGTACTTTTGGGCACACCACTATTACATTATGTTTCTGTTATTAATACTCATGATACTACTAATACTATGAAAACTAGTTTTAAAATTAATAAACTACTTGGATAAAGAACAACTAAGTAACATAGTAGAATGTGGAGAAAATTGTTTTAACAGTTCTGAGACAGAGATTACAAGTTTAAGTTAATAGTAGGTAAGTCTTGTCCCAAATAAAGTTAAACATTGAACAGATGGTAAGCAAACTCTGTCCAACCACCCTAACTACAGATTGTCCTACCAGCTTGAACATGTAGTGAAAGACGAAGAACAAATTTTCAAATAAATCAACTATTTTTCTAATATATCTACTCAAAAAGGTTTTTCACTGTCACTATATGTGTGTGTGTGTGTGTGTGTGTGTGTGTGTGTGTGTGTGTGTGTGTGTGTGTAAAGAAATGATTTTAAATGTTTTTACTTTTAAACCAAAAAGGGGGTGTTACAATGATGGCAAAGATAGCTCAATACACCCACACTCAATACTAGGTGGCATACTAGCGTCGTATATACAGTCTATGTCCCAATGGACCCCCCATCATTCACAATTCGACAATGTCTCATACATTACCCAAAGTTATGGCAACTACTTATATCTCCTCTAACATGAAGATAGTGAGCCCAACCCCTTGGGTTGAACTAGGGACAAGTCTTGAAGATTACATATTACATGTCACTAAGAAGGTCAGACTCATGTTTCTCCCCATAATAGATTTTAGTCTTTTTACCTCATTTCTAAAAGAAAACATCAAAACATAAGACCAATTATACTAAGCGTTTTCGTGGGCCAAATAAATTTTAATCGTGATGAAACTTGACGGACCCTTTAATTAGGTTATGGTGCATGTCCAAACATAATCGTTACACTTGATTATCGTTAATACTTCACATGGATTATCTCTGACTTAATATTAAGTATCCAACTTAACATATGCTTACCTGACTTTGAACTAGTCTTTTCGATTATAGATAGTTCTTGAGATGTTGAATAGTGTTTTGGTCAGTAGGTACCAACCTAATGTTAAAGGTGCTATTTGTTCGTTGTAACTTCCCATTTAAGTGTGTTGGTTCTAGTCATCAATTGCCAAAAGTACCTTTCTTCATCTTGATAGATTTAATAATCTCGAGATTTATTGTTAAGAAAAAGGGACTACACTAGCAAAACAATTAAGGTATAAAGGTTTGATCATACATATCAACTACTATAATTTTGTTTTTAAGTTTTATTTGGCTTAAAAAAAAATCCACTTCTTTGCAAAGAGAGGCAATCAAATTTTTGACTTTACAATTGAAGGGTACAAATGCACGTCATTAAAAGTAACCAATGTTTATGCCACAAAAACAATTATTTAAAAGTAGTTAAATGAACTACAAAAATATGTACATATTTATGTATATATCACAAAGACCACAATTTTATAATTTCAATATTTCTATGAGTGGACCAAAATTTCCTACTATTTTTTATCTTCAATTTTCATTTAAATGAACTACTAGCTGTATCCCACCACCATTTCCACTTGGTTCTTCTTCCATTTCCACTCCCTTTTACTACTTAAAAGGAAATGTTTCTTTTTTTTCTTTTAAATTTTTTTACCCTGTACCTTTGGGTCAACTTTACACATACTTCAAAACTAATCATCGTGAGCTATTTTTCAGTACCTAGAATTTACCTTCAAGACCTCTAATTAAAGAACATTAGTCTTGTTCACTTAATCCAACCTAGGGCGCTCCCAACTTGAAGTATATGTTTCATTCATTTAAAATTGCATTTTAAAAATATAAACTTCATCTTTTCATATTCAATGACTAAATCGTTAACTATTATGGCATCCATAATGGGGGTATGCCATGGGGGTTTGGATGTGGTATTGGAAGTGGTACATTGAAAATTGGGGACTATGCAGTTCCCATTTTTTTTACATGTCGTTGCATCATATTTGTTTAAATCAAAAATTAAAAATAATTTTTTTAAATAATATATAAATATTATTTTTTAAATAATAAATAAATAGATAATGTATTTAAAATAATATTTAAAATTAATAATAAATGTTTCTTCAAAAATAAAAACTGGTATTTTAAAAATTAATAAATATTTTATTGTAAATAAATATTTTTTAAAAATAAAATATATAATTTAAAATTTTTAATTATATGTAATTTTTATTTAAGTTTGAAAAGTTTAAATTATATGCATTTTGAAACAAATATGTATTTTATAAATAAACTATTATAAATAGTTTAAATAATGAGTTGACGTGATTGTGGGTCTTATACAATACAGTCTAATAAACTATGAACCACTGAAAAAGATAGTAAGAGTTTAATAAGTTGATGATGTGGTATTAACATTAAACTCTCGAATGGTCTGACCATTGTAAATGTCCTTAATTCAATTTACATTAATCTCTATATTTTTAATCTTTGAGATTGTTTTTGTATTTTTTTAGCTTATGTTTTTTATACTATTTGGTCATAAAAAATTCTTCCATTGGCAAGATATGATAAATAGTTGATTAAATAAATTAAATGACAAAAAAGTGATTTTATACTATTCCGGATAAAGAAGATAACAAAATTGGTTCTGCATTTTCCTCTCATGTCCAATGAAATTGAACGCTTTTAGTTCAATATCACAAGTCTGAACCAATTAAAGTTTTTTTCTCATCCATTTCAATTTTCTTCCTCCATTGAATTTTTGCAAGCAAAAAGGCCAAAGGACTGTGGCACATTTTCTAACTACTAAATATGATTTTTCTTTTATTTTAAAAAACAATTTGTAGAAATAACATACTTCACCCTTGGATTTTCCAATCTCAAGCAATAAATCTCTCTTTGAGCATAGAGTAAAACCACCATTTTTTTTTCTTTTCATTTTTTTTGTTTTTTTTAAAGCTCCGGAGAATATTAGGGAAATTAAGTAAAATTTTTTGTAGTGATTTAAAATTTTTGAGTGTCCAAAATGTGATAAGAGCAATCAGTTACAAGAGGGTTCTGAGGTTAGGGAGAGAGTTTGAAATATTAATTTTTTTGGGAAGTTCACCATTTTTTGTTGTATGATCGCATGTGACCGAGAAAGTCCTCTGTGGTTCAACTATAGCCATCTCTCTCCCTCTTTTTATTTTTCTATTCCCTTTTTTTATTTTTTTCTTTTATTTTTTCTTTTATGTGGTTCTGGTTTTGGGTGGGGATGGAGGTTTAAGTTAAAACACCAAGGGCTATATCCACCAAATAGATAAGACAATATGCCTACTAATAGATAAAGCAATATACTAAAGCATACTGTAATAGTCTATGATAGTTTATAATGATCCATGTTACAAAAATTAGAACACAAAATAGGATAAACTTATTTTCATAACTCTAGATTGACTTCAATAGGACATGATTACACAATAATATAAAAATAGAATAATCCTGTAGTTAATGGTATTTTTTAAATTTAAATAAACAAAGAAAAGGAGGAAACCTAGTTGTTTGCCTGTCAATGTGAATTAAACTGTTTCTTTCAACTAAATCCTAGTTTTCTACATGATATAAGAAATTAAGCTGGGAAATAGGAAGAATCACACCGGGACCAAAAACAACAAAAACAAAAATACCAATGAAACCAGCGTTTTCATAAGTTAGTGATAAGAACAATATTGGGGTAAGCTGAGCTGATAAACGCCAGCTTTTCTCTCTTGCATAACTGGGCACTTCGGAGATCAAACATGGCCATGACAGAACCAATTCTAAACTCTTCTAGGCCCTTATCCAGGATCCCACGTACGCGGGTGCTTTGTTACTAGAACTGGTAAAGTTACGTTGTTATAAACACTGCTTATGTGGGAGTCTTACTTGTGACTTTGAGTCTGTTAGCCGCTTCACCACATCTCTCATTGAGGGTCTTTTAGTTGGCTCTTTTTCTGTGCATCGCAAAGCTATCTTGAGCACTTCAACCACTTCTTCCATCACTGCTGAATCAATGAATTCCTCTAGAAGTTCGCCATCAACGACTGCAGCAATGTCTTTGCTACTGGTCCAAGAGGATCTCACCCAGCTCACAATGTCCATATCATCTGGAAATGTGGGATCTAAAGCTTGCCTTCGGGTTATCAATTCAAGCAACACTACCCCGTAACTGTACACATCTGACTCCCTGCTCCTAGAAGTTGTAAATGCAGTCTCTGTCACAAGCAATTGGGAAATTAAGTTATGAGATTAATGTGTGGGAAAACCTTTCAATGCCTAGTTCAAAACGTGTATCAAATGATTGCCCACTAACATGGTATGACTAAGCTTCTTTTAGTATTGACTAATAAGGTCAGGAGAATGCTCTAAAATCACCTTTCTCATCATATCCTCTTTAACTTTTCATTTTCTTCAGGAATTGATGAAAATGGGTCACAATATCTATGCGATGCAAAATAGCCTAAGTGCTGAAGAGAAAATGACAAGGTTATATATAAAGATTGCTAAGTAATACTAGTAAGAATGCAGCATACCTGGTGCAATGTACCCCACGGTGCCAATGACTGAGAAGGAGTTATCTGATGCAGAGGACTGGTCAATGAGCTTTGCAATGCCGAAATCAGATATATGAGGCTCCATTTCTGAGTCCAAAAGTATGTTCTTTGGTTTGATATCCCTATGCACAATGGCAGGAATACAGTCATTGTGAAGGTAAGCTAATCCTTGGGCAGTTCCTAGTGCTATTTTAAACCGTACATCCCACTTGAGAAGACGAGGATTGGTTTCATGTAAAACATCATGGAGGCTGCCATTCTGCATGTAATTGTAAAGGATCAAACCTTTATCCTTTTTAAGCCAAAAGTGTTCTAATCTCACCAGATTTCGGTGCCTTATTTGCCCAATGGTCTCAATTTCCCTAATCATACTTGCACTTGCCCCTTTTCGACTTGCAAAAACCAACTTTTTCACAGCATACAGCTTATCTATACCCAGAGAAGCCTTGTAAACTGTTCCATGGGCTCCTCTTCCAACAACAAACCTTTCGTTAAGGTTCTCAGTAGCCTGGAGCACTTCATGCAGTAAAGAAGATGAACCTTCATTAGCAAGAATCTCAATATCATTTTTGGATTTTATGAACCTTCGGAGCATGAAGCTCAGTAAAAATAGCACTAGAACGCAAAACAGCACTGAGGAAAGGGCTATGATGCTAATCTTTAATGCTCCTAGCTGTTTGTGTTCACTTGATTGGCCATCACAAAGGCTTATTCTTAGGCTACCACTAGAAGTTTTACTGCTATCAAGATCCGAAAGAACGCAGAGACCAGGGTTACCCAAGAACGACATCGGAGAAGCATGAAGAAACTTGATCAGTCTTTCGGGTATTGGACCTGTAAAATGATTGTACGAAACATCTACCAGAAGTAAAGAATGGAGTTCTCCTACTGTTGCTAAAGTCCCCGACAGGTTATTGCGTGATATGTCCAACCTCTGTAGCGAACTCAATTTACCCAACTCTGGAGGAATTACTCCTGTTAGTGCATTACCACTGAGGTTCAAAGCATAAAGCAGGCTCCGCAGCTCACCAAGTGATGGTGGAACAGAACCTACAAACAAATTGGTACCAAGCTGTAGCTCCAAAAGCTTGTTGAATTCTGCCCAGAAACTGGGAATTACTCCGGAAAACTTATTGTTCCTAAATATTAAAGTAGACAGCTGTGTTAGGCTGCCGAGGCTAGTTGGTATTGATCCATTGAACCTATTGAAGCCCAGATCCAACGAACCCAATTTGGTACAGTAAGAAATTTCTGGAGGTAATGGACCTTGTAACTGGTTATGAGATAAATCCAAGACTTGCAACTCAACCATATT
>JAJIYU010020931.1:0-10219 GCA_030144865.1 Tinospora cordifolia | reverse complement strand
GGGGGGGGGTGTGGTTGGGTTATATAGACTTTTCTGGCAGAAAAAGACGAAACTGCACAGTTGAAAACTGTTGTAGCTAGTAACCCGCCGAAAGTTATTTTGTCTGCCGACAAAATAGTGACCGTATTTGTGCACAGTAACCGTATATTTGAATAGTAACAGTAAATTTTTAAATTTTTTTTTTAAATTCTGGGTATTACAACACTGAAATTATAGGTATTACAGAAGGGGGTGCTTATCTATGCGCTGGATCCCATGTGACGCATGCAGGAGGACTTGGGTTCCGGTCCGGGGGCTCAGGGTGTCACAACAACCTAGAAATCGAATTGGAGAAAGAAAAAAACGGAATAACAAGAGATTCGATTTTTTACCGAATTCGACGTGTAGGTAAGCTATTTTTCTCAATTCTTATTACAAAAATGCTAAATAAGCTGTGTATTATGATCTTAGAAGTATAATTTTTACAGTAGGGAGTGTTTTTAGTAGTACAAAAATAGGGTATTACTCCACCATGAGTAAAACTTAATAAAAATTATTCTAATACATTCTTGGTGATATATAGATCTCAGATATGTGGTTAGTTTTTATTCGTTTGTCTTGTAAATACCAGAATAAATATTCACAATTGAATAATCTTAGGGGAGTTTTTGGATATGTTAAACTTAATAAAACTTTAATTGGATCCCATAGAAATGTAGAGAATGAAAAATTTGTACCCATCGACACCAAATTCATAAATTTAGGATATTAAATAGATTTTTGGTGAATGATTGACCACTTGAGTTATTTATAAAAATTAGAAAAAAATAGTAAAAATATATTTGAGAAGCCTATTTATTTTATTTTCTGCTGTAAAAATATAGTACATGAACAGAAACTTAATTTTAAAGGTTACTGAAAATATTTGGGCTAATGCGCATTGATAAGGGAGGTCTAATTTATGTGTAGGATTAAATATGAAAAAAGTATAAAAAATTATTTATAAAAATGAATTAAATCTAGTTTGCACATCTGAAATTATGTTTGATAGGATAATTGTATTGGTTCGCAGAATAGATTTTGGAATGTATACTAGATATTGATATGTCAAAACCTCTTATTTAAATAAGAATTGATGCCCATGAAAATATATATTAAATAAAATGATGGATTATATTACTGAATTTTACAATAAATTTGGAAGTGATTGACTAGTACATCAGAAAGTGAGATACGTGCCCAATGAGATTATTTGTTGGTATTCTGTGAGTATTTCTTTACCTTTGTTATTATATGACATGCGCATATAAAAATAATTTGAATGTAAGCATGTTATTTGTATTGACATTTGCTGCATTTGATTTGGAATTCATTAAATTGTATATACATGGTAGCATGTTTTGGATTTGCAAGAGCAGATGTAAAATAGAGTATTATTTCGATGAATTGAGCTATGGGGAATAATATTTCTCTCGTGATAATTCATATGGGATTGAGCCATGAGAAATATAAGTCTTTTTCTATGTGATAATCCTTGAAATGATTGTGGAGTAGGTGATAATTAGATGTACAGTCTGCTTTTGTCTAAACCAGACAAGAAGTACGATTGACTGTATTTCTGAAAGATGTGGATGTGAATGTGTTTTACTAAATGATGTATTGAAAATAATATGATCATTATGTTGAATGCATTTATGTATGGTTTGAATGTGCATGATAAATTTAAATATTTTATTTAATTTGATTTTTGTATGATTATTTAAATGCATCTAAATATCATAGATAAAGATTATTCACTGGGCATGTTGTCGCTTACTTATTCTCTTCAATATTTCAAGAACAGATGGGAAATGAAAGAGACCAGCACAGAAAGAGTAGTCGACTCTTCAATTATTGTTATGTATGTAGGCTAAATTGTTTTATGAGTTGTATTTTTGTATAAATAAAGTTATCATTGTATATGTAATATCACCTAAAGGAACGTGAATGTGTGTATCTTATATCAGGGTGTTGGAAATTGTGGATTATACATTATAAATTATGGTTGATGAGATTATGTTAAGTATTATCTATTATGGATTGGTGGAATGACAAACTATTTCTCATGTGATGATTTTCTTTTAGAATACGTCAAAAGTTTAGGCGAGACTCTATTGAATTTCTTTTAGGGATATTGTGTCACACGAAGTGAGAGAGGCTTATAAAGTATATATGTAAGTGTAACGTATATGGTATGATGTGCCAGTCGTGACGTCACTTTTACGAAAGAGTTTGCAATTTAAATGAGATAATTTCTTTTCCACACGATCCATGCATTATTAAATAATTTCATTCCATGCTTCATTTCATCATTTTTTCCAACTAAGCTTTCATTATTATTATTAATTACTATTATTATTTATTTATTTTTCATATCACGCATTAATTAATACAATTGTCATAAAGTCATGTATCTTTATTTATAATTTATTAATTTATACATAAAAATACATGTCAAACCTATTGACTCAATGTTCAAAATACAGGTTGTTACAACAATCCACAAAATCATATGAGCGAATAGATGAATAAACAAATAAATTAAACTACAAACATGGGATGACATATTTGTTCAATTTAATCTTAATAATAATCAAACTAACATCTTGCTCCATGGCTGTGTTTTAAATAATAACTCAATGAATAAAATAGTCAATGACCCTTTGGACCCATACCTTACTAAAATAGGAAACAATTCTTATTGCTAAAATGACCTTGTAGTGAGGTCTACTACTAAGCTACTCTATTGTGTTTCGTCAACGCGAGCTTCCTCCTATTGGTTACCTGAAAAATTAGAAGTGGGATGAATTCAAAGAGCTCAGTGGATCATAAACAATGCATCTCAAGTGTTATTAAAGTCAAAATACAGAACATGTAAACACTTATCAAATATTAGGTGATTAAAACAATTCAATCGCTCTTCAACTGATATTCAGACCAAAAGGATCATCCTTAGTGTTCTCATCACAAAATTACATTCTAACAGAGAGGGCCCAATGCTAAATCACAAGAAGTATAGCGACAAACCCATCATCTTGTGTCGAGAATCAGGGTTTAACCACAGTTCGATTTCAAACCATAGTGCTAATTTCATAATTTGAGAACACCTACAGTGATCAATTGTGACTCACTACACTGGTACGTAGTTCAATTATTGATTACAGTGATATTAAAGTGTTTAACAAGATCAATTTTTTAGCATGCTTAACGTCTCATATTTTTCAAACATAATTTTAGAAAATATTATAAAAAACATGAATTTGGTATGCACAAGATTACAACACACACTATTCAACACATAAAACATACTACGTATATTAAAAACTAATATTCCTTATGATTGCAATAATACAACATCCCATTCATCATATTGTACATGCACGAAATCATTCAATTCTACTTATAAAAGAATTACATCCTATCATGTTCCCAGGTATTCAATCCCATAAAAATACAACCATGTTCCATATTTAAAACTAAAATAATACTAAAGAACACAATAGTCATTTCCACTGTTTTGAATTCCAGTGATCTCGAGCTTTGCTCTATGTCTAGATTTACTTGAGATGTTGATTTAAATGATATAAAAATAATTTTCTTAGAAATTTATCGCAACTTTAGTGCTTTAAACCTTTAATTTTTCTAATTTGATTTTTTCTTTTCAATTCACTCCATTTTTAGCAAAAACATATACCCTAGTGCATGATTTTTATTTCTTACACTAATTTTCTCAAAATTAATATTTTAGCCTAAAATTTTCTTTTAACATCAATTTCCAGCAAGTTACTTTGCTAGAAATTCTTAATAATAAGCATTTACATCATTATTTTATAACAATTTAATCTACACTACTAATTATTTTTTTTTTCATATGCTAAATTATATCTCTACCAAAAGTATTTATAAAACAACTTTTGATCAAATTTAAGGATCAAATTTAAGGGTATTTTAGTATCTTAAATCATTTACATAGAACTAATAAATCTAATCTACACATCAATTCACCATATTTGATTTTATTTATATGCATCTAATATTCTTTGTTTAATAAAAATTTCTTTATATAAGTTCTAAAATTTTCTGCTACATGTTTTTGATCACATGTGCAATCTAATTTAAGTTTCTCATACGTTTATAAGTGATAATGAATTTTCAATTATCAAAATGTATGCATAATCGTTGTCATAATATACATTCATATACATACTACCCGATTATATATGACACACACTCTAAGCATATATCATGCAACAACTATTATAAAATAAATTTGTATTCTTAATCTAAGATTCCTAATATATAATCATATATATAAAAGTAAAGAATATATAAAATAGATAAAAGCGTGAAGTTTACAAATATATATTCTCTTGATTTAATTTCAGTTGTTGATTCCAATTGGCTCGAAATGCACCAAAAGTTCGAGAAGATATTTACGTGGCCATTTTTGTGTTGGAAAGAGATGAATATTAATTATTGGTTGAGTTTTTCTTGGTTGAACAAGAATGGAAACGCTAATTAGTACCTAGATTGATGGTATTAGTACCATCAATTAGTACCACAATTACGGTGTGTGAATTGTGGTGGAGTTTGCTCACATTAACTAACTGATAATTCTTGGCCAAATAGAGAAAACAAGATGAAAATTTGGATAATCGATTGATTGGTGGGTATGGTTGGACGGATGGCTTGAAGTGATGAAATATGACTATTTACCGGCAATGTATTTGGAATAGAATACTGTTATGTGTGAGAGGATAAAGAAGAAAAGAGCCAGCTTTCTAGCTGATTTTTTTGAAAGTTTTCTTGCCGATTTGTATATTTTATTGTAAGTCTTGAAAGGGGTTTTGTTTTTCTTTGTTTTGATGGCTACATTGGGCAACAAAATGGAGAAGAATGGGGAAGAATTTTGATGGCTTCAACATTAGCACTATAGGTGTATATACGTGCTTATCAAATCTTTATCCTTCTTCATCTCTTTATTATCTTCTTCTTTGGTCTCGTTTAGTGTACCGGATGAGATATAATTATTTTAGTGGGATATGATAGGATGGAATCGGATGAGATAGGATGAGATATAAAATTTTAATAAAATATTTTTTAAAATTAAAGAAAAAGATTTTTTTTTTATGAGATAACTCAATCCCACAAAAAATGGTAGGATTCAGTTATCCCACCAATATGAGATTAATGATGTGGGCCTGGATTAATTTTTAACCTATCCTATGTAGTACCAAACATGGGATAGGATAAAAAATTATCCTATCCCATTCCAATCCCACCTACCAAACATGCCCTTTTATCTATAATTTCTAATCTTTATGGACAATCACTTTTAAATTTTTAAATTTCAACACCCAAGATTTTAAATTTAAAATGACTCAAATTAAACACATATATATAACATATGACCAAATGGCTCATCAAAATTTAATTGGATTATCCCATAAAATTTAATCTTAACCCTCCATTATTTTTTTTTTAAATCTTCATAAATCCAAAAAATAAATTTATTTCTACTCTAACATTTCTCTCAATCGGTAACTTCAAAATTGTATTATATTAATATAGTGAAAATATATTGGTATTAGTTTCAAAAAGAGCACATTAAAATATATTAGTAAAACAAATATTTGTACAATTTTAAAATTTAAGATTTATGTTTCCATTTATTAAATTTGAACACCAACAAAATACTCTCTTCACCCAATTATTTAAAAAAAAAAAAGTAATCGCCTTAGATTAATTGCAAGTTGGTAGCTAGTCACAAAAGAATTATCAAGTGCAATTTAGAAATTGATATGATGCGACAAAAAAAAAAGGTTGAAGCCATAGACATGACCATATATGTTTAAAGGGTGCAATAAATAGTCAATTATGATGTTACATTATAAATTTTATGTTTTTAATTTAAACAAAATAAAAAGAAAGTAGATACGAAACTTAATGTCATAAAAAATAAGAACAATTTATAGTTGGGTTAGAAACCATTTTGTATTTTATAGCTAACAAATGCCACATGGGAGAGATTTTCTTTCCACATTGAGTACGTGATGCTTTATAATTACTATAATCTATTTTTTTCATTGAAGATACTCTTATTTTATATAGTAGTGGGTTTTGTGTTCCTATAATCTATTTTTTTCATTGAAGATACTCTTATTTTATATAGTAGTGGGTTTTGTGTTCATTTCTTTTTGTTTTTTCAAGTTAGAGTATCTTCAATACAACAATGAATATTAGAGAAAACATGAATGTTAAGTAGGCTTCAATCACACCCATAGACTAGACTACTTTGAAACATTCAGTCTGGTTGTCAATCCGACTACTATTCCCATTGTTCACTCTGTGCCACTCTACTATAGATGGTAGATCAAGCAACTCAATGATTATAATGTCACAATGAATATTAGAAAAAACATGAATGTTACGTAGATTTCAATCACACCCAGGACTAGAGTACTTTGAAACATTCAGTCCGGTTGTCAATCTGACTATTATTCCCATTGTTCACTCCGACTACTATTCCCATTGTTCACTCTGTGGCACTCTACTATAGATGGTAGATCAAGCAACTCAATAATTATAGTTTCTTCCTTAACGGTGATCTAGCTAATAAAGTCAACAATAGCTAACATCTTGATTTTGTTGTTTAGTCCTCTCAACCACTAGTGTGCGAACTTCACAAACTTAGCTCCTTTCTCTCTTGTTTTATGGCTTTAGTGCCTTTAGAGTAAACCCCTCCCCTCCATGTTCATCTACAATACCACTACTGCCATGATGATCTTACTTGTCTCTGTTGATGCTATCTCTCTTGCTGGGTCTAAACCTTTGTTGAGTGTCATTCATCACTACACTCAATGTTAAATTTGCGTTAAAGGATGGTAGTTCTTTGTCATATTTTCTCGTTTTTTTTTCTTACTCATATGCCTGATGTTTTCTCGCTGGGTCTAAACCTTTGTTGAGTGTCATTCATCACTACACTCAATGTTAAATTTGCGTTAAAAGATTGTAGTTCTTTGTCATATTTTCTCGTTATTTTTGTCACTCATATGCCTAATGCTCTTGACCTTATTCAAAATGCCTACATTGATGAAATTTTCGTGACTGGTTGGTCTTACCGAATGCAAACCAATATCCACATCTATGGTTTCACAAGCCACCCTCTCTCTCTATAAGGGCACGCCACTCCACTGAATGAGCTTTCTTTGAACAAAAGTATTGCTAGTGCTCTAGAATATTGTATTATGACTTAATTGGTTGGCTTAAGTCTCTCCTCAAGGAGTTAAGGCACTCACCTCCCATTGCCTCTTTGCTCCTATGTGATAATATTATAGCCTTTCTCATTGCAGCCAATCCGATGTTGTATGCTCGCCTCAAACATGTCAAAATTGAATACCACTTCATTCATTTGAGAGTTGTTCGAAGTTTCTCCTTACCCATTACATTCTTTCCACCTACTAGGTTGCCAAAACTCTAACAAAGGCACTACCTGTTATCCAATTCACTTTGCTTCGAAGCAGGCTCATTGTTGTCCCAAAATCATTGCACTTGAGACGGGATGTTAAGGATCCTACAGATGTCAAGTTGCCATGTGCCTCACATGCAATCCTTGAAATTTATTAAATGACTAACCAGATAATGCCATGTCTGTAAATTATGTATTTCATATCTCACCCAATAAACAAGTAACATGGGTACATAATTTGTTTTACATCATAATGAACCATTAGTTGTATTAAAGGACTGTAGGCCTTTGTCATATTTTCTCATTATTTTTGTCACTCATATGCCTGATGCTCTTGACTTTAATCAAAGTGCCTACATTGATGACATTTTCGTGACTAGTTGGTCTTACCGAATGCAAACCAATATCCACATCTATAGTTTCACAAGCCACCCTCACCCTCTTTCTCTATAAGGGCATGCCGTTCCACTAGATGAGCTTTCTCTGTATAGAAGCCTTGCTAATGCTCTAGAATATTGTATTATGACTTAATTGGTGGCTTAAGTCTCTCCTCAAGGAGTTAAGGCACTCACCTCCCATTACCTCTTTGCTCCTATCTGATAATATTATAGCCTTTCTCATTACAACCAATCCAACATTGCATGCTCGCTCCAAACATGTCAAAATTGAATACTACTTCATTCATTTGAGAGTTGTTCGAAGCTCCTCCTTACCCATTACATTCTTTCCATCTACTAGGTTGGCAACACTCTAACAGAGGCACTACGTCTTACCCAATTCACTTTGCTTCGAAGTAGGCTCATTGTTGTCCCAAAATTATTGCACTTGAGAGAGGATGTTAAAGATCCTGCATATGTCAGGTTGCCATGTAGATGTCAAGTTGCCATGTGTCTCACATGCAATCCTTGAAATTCATTAAATGAATAATCATATACTGCCATGTGTGTAAATTATGTATTTCATGTCTCACCCAATGAACAAGTAACATGGGTACATAATTTGTTTTACATAATGAGCCATTAGTTGTATTATTATATGCCATCATCAATAATGAATAATATACAATTGGTATAATTCTTCATCATTTCTTTAAATTATGTATTTCATATATCATCCAATGAACAAGTTAAATGTGTAGATAATTTGTTTTACATAATGAGCCATTAGTTGTATTATTATATACCATCATCGGTAATGAATAATATACAATTGGTACAGGGCCGGCCCCGAGGCAGGGCCCAAAGGGCGACGGCCCTGGGCCCCCGTCGCCCTTAGGGCCCCTTATTTTTAGAAACCCATGTATATATATAATTAAAAAAAGGGCTTTTTACATTACTATACAATATTTTAAAATATATTACAATAATACCAAGTATTTCAACTTTATATAAATATTAAATATTAATTACAAAAATAACAAAAAGGCAAAATAATATGTCGAAAAACAATAGTTAGGCGAGCATCACTCCGGCCGGCGAGCATCACTCTGGCCGGCGAGCATCACTCCGGCCGGCAAACATCACTCCGGCCGGCGAGCGTCACTCCGGCCAGCGAACATCACTCCAGCCGGCGAGCATCACTCTGGCCGGCGAGCATCACTCCGGCCGGCGAACATCACTCCGGCCGACGAGCGTCACTCCGGCCGGTGAGCGTCACTCCGGCCAGCGAACATCACTCCAGCCGGCGAGCATCACTCCGGCCGGCGAGCATCACTCCGGCCGGCAAACATCACTCCGGCCGACTAGCGTCACTCCTGCCGGCGAACATCACTACGACCGCGAGCGTCACTCCAGCCAGCGAACATCACTCCTTCCGGCGAACATCACTCCGTCCGGCGAACATCACTCCGGCCGGCGAGCGTCACTCCGGCCACCAAACATCACTCCGGCCGGCGAGCGTCACTCTGGCGACAATCTGTATATTAGCGAAAGTCTGTATATTATTCCTATATTATCTGTATATTATTCACATATTCGTATATTATACGTATATTTTTTGTATATTATTCGTATACAATATATATATTATACATATATAGTATATTATTGGTATATTATTTATATATAATGTGTATATTATACGTATATATAACTAATATTCGTATATTATATGTATATTTTTTGTATATTAGTCGTATACAATATATACGAAACAACAAAGAAGAAGAAACAAAGAAGAAGCACGGCAGGAAGCAGCGAGCAACAAGAAGAAGAAACAACCGGACGACAGGAAGCAGCGAGCAACAACGATCGTTGAAGATGATGATGGTGAGATGAAAAGGGTGCCTTGGACATTGTTGAACTCTCCCAAGAGCTTCAGAACAGGAAGAAGCACGGCTAGGCTCGTCGTTCCCTTCTCCGGCTAGACACTCCGCGATTGACCCGACGCAGCTCAAAATCGCTGGGATCCAGCCCAAGTGGTGCCCTCCAATAGCTCCTGCGCCTGTCGCCGACGCTGTAAGTATGACGACGACCACCCAGATCACCGCTAGAAGCAACCAGAAAACGGCGAGCCGAACCAGATGAGCAAAAACAGAGGAACAAAACAGTGAGCAGCAGAACGGTGACGCAGAAATAGGTGAGCAGCACAACAGCAATGGTGATGAGTGTACACCGCAGGGATAGTGATGAGCAACAAAGAAGAAGAAACAACCGGACTGAGCAACAAAGAAGAAGAAACAACCGGACGACAGGAAGCAGCGAGCAGCAACGATCGTTGAAGATGATGATGGTG
>JAJIYU010020930.1:0-10239 GCA_030144865.1 Tinospora cordifolia | reverse complement strand
TGTAATGGTTTATTCTTGAATTAGAAAGCTATGTACTTTCTTCTTTTATTAATAAAGAAGTTGAATTTTTCTTTACCTTTAAATTGCCTTGATTTTGTTATATGTGAATTTAAAAGGCAAGTGGTATTGAAAAATGGAAAGTCAAGTGTGTGTCGCTTGTAAAGTAACACCGGCCTGACCCGCCAATTGGTTAAGTCCACCGTCAAAAGGAACGGTGGTTATGTCCAACTCTCAAATTAAAGAACGTGGGGGTTGGGGTGTTACATTCATTCTTTGAAAGTGCCATGAGAGTCTCTGGGGAATATTCACCTTCCAGAGAGAAGAGGGATTCAACATCTGAAATCTCTGCGTTAGTGAGGCTAGAGATTTTCTCAATGATATTTGCATGCCTCTTTGACTTTTTAGGGCATTGTTTGGCAAAATGCCCTTTTTTCTTACAGTTGAAACATCTAGAATCATTTGTTTTGCCTCACATCTTTTTGTGGCAGAGAATTCGCCATCGAATTTGCTCGGGAGGCTGTCTTACCTTTGACCTCTTATTGGAAGAGGGTTTGTGTCTTCTGGGCAATACATCAGGTCTACGGCAATTGCATGGCTCAGAAGGGTGGTACTTCATATGGCTGGGATCATGACAAGCGTGAGACAATGTTTTCTCTAATCGTTTCAAATCTTGAATGAACGCCAAATTTTCACATAAGCATTCATGGCCTTTGCAAATATAGGAGAATAACATGCCAAGAGTAGTAGCTTTCATATGTCTTATTGTTGGCAGTCATGTAGTTTTTGGCTTCATGAGCAAGTGCCCTGGGAAAAGAAAAAAAAAAGAGTGTTTTTAGGTTATTATCATCAATACCTTTGATGATGTAAAACCATCGAGATATTTGCTCATAATGGGCCTGCAGATCTTTGAGCTTGAAGGAACAACACTTAGTTGCAAGAAATTTTTCCCAGGCTTGAATAGTATAATGATCATATGTACCAATAAAGGTCTCAAAAAGAGCGGAAATCAGGTTAAGATAACCAATCTTCCAGTATTCTTGTTGAGCATCCCACCAATCTTGGAGACTGCCAGAGAAACGAGTAACTAATTTTTCAATAACAATTCGATCTGTAGCTCTGTGCTTGAGTTTTTTAGCTGAGCACCAGGAGTACATATCATGAAAAAATAATGGCCATTGGTCAGAAAACAGATAATCCAAGTTAAAAGTAGTAGAAGATCCAGCTGTTTTGGGGGGTTTGTGCTAGTAAGAAGGAGGAGGTGAGGATTCCATATCATCATCTTCAGTTTTTAGAGGGATAACTGAAGGACCAGCAGGAGTAGAACTTGGTCTGGGATCAGTGGCCATAAGAATGTCATCAGCATCAGATGAAGAGGAGGCAGCAGAGGAGGAAGTCGAGCTAGAAGGTGAAGACTCAGCAGAATCAACATGCTGATGTTCGGTCAGGGAGACAGAAGGTTGATCGTATCTCCAAGAAAGATATTCGAGAAAAGGAACAAGAGGATTTTCAGAAATATCTGGAATGGGATGTGGTCTGGAGGAAGTATTGCGATCAGGTTCAACTGGTGGAATAGCCATGACCAGTTTTTCTTTTCCTTTTTCCTTTTTTCTAGGTGAAAAGTCTTCTTGATTGAAAAGATGAGAAGAATAGGTACAGGTAGGTCGTAAGAAAGTAAGAAAATGCAGAGAAGGACGAGTGGCTGGTGGTTGGGAAGATGGAATTTGGTTATGAGTTTTATATGAGGGGGGAAAAAGTGGTGGAAAGAAGCGGGAAGGAGTAAAAGTTGAACGGACAATATTGGGTGTATAGGCTAGATTAGCAGAAGAAGAGGTAAGGTCACAAAGTTGGTTTTGGAGAGAGAATTTCTCTTGTTCAGGGGGCCAAGTAAGGCTCGATGAGTGACAAAAACATGAGATTCAGCAAGGGAGTAAAGGTTGAACGGACAATATTGGGTGTATGGGCTAGATTACATATATATGCATATGTATGTATATATATATATATATGTACGCATATATACATATATATACATACACATATACATACGCATATATACATACATACATACATATTCATATATATATAATTCCTTGTAAATAAGGAGATATTAATTTTTATTTGATTTTTGTGAAGCCATGAAGTGATGACCACCCTAAGCATGTGCAACTCACATGAGTGGAACACCATGATCATGTATACCCTCACCCTACCCAAAGCTCTATGGGATGTTTCTTTATTTGAATCCTTGTAACATATCCCATGTCCCATGCAAATGATTCAGTACTCCCACATTAGTAGATGTTTTATATGGTCTAGACACCATGAGACATGATTCCATATACACCCCCACTTGATTGTGTACACCTACACCCACTTAAGCCAAAATCGGCCCAATCATGTACATGTTTGTGCACCATGTGAGCAACCCTATTTAGATAGTTTTGTAGAACCAAGATGAGTATCTTTAACTATTATATGGTGTCCCCTCAAATCTGATAATTTACACCCATGCTTGATGTCCAAGAAATAAGAGAATGGGAAAGTGTTCCTTGTGTGTTTGTGTGATAACCAAGCAAAGTGTTGTCTAGGAAATATTTATAAACCATGAACCAGTCTAATATGGGATGTCCCAATTGAAATTAGAATGGATCAAAGTCTGAAAATATTTTGTTAAATTAAATAAGAAATATGTTAGGTAATTAAATAATAGCTCATATGAAATTAACAAGTCTTAGTGGTCCCATGAGCACACTTGCCTATTCCAAAGCAAACTGTCCCCACTTGTTTGGAAACTTGCCCAAACGTTGTGAGCTGCCCATGTAATACCGTAAAAAACTCTATAATTAATTAAATGAAATTCAAGATCCATTTAGTGAGATTTTGGTACAAAATGAAATCGAGCTCATTTTGGGGCTAAATTTGGTAGGTTTCCAAAAGTCTCATTTGATGAGCCTTAGGAACCCAAAACAACCTGAAACAAAGTAAGGTGACATGAACCAACTAATTGGAATGATATCCATAAATTGGAACAATTGGTCAAGATTAGGGTTTTCATTTGTCAAACATCCTTCAAAGGGTTCAAATTAGAAAGAATTGTCATTTAGGGTACTTCGGGAGATAGAAATAACCCGAAACAAAATGGAATAACATGAACTAAAAAAATTAATGACATAGTCAAAAATCAAAACAATTGGCCAAGATATAGATTTTCATTTGCCAAATGACCTTAGTGGGTCTTAAATAAGGAAAGTTTTTGAAGGAAAATTACCTAGGGCCAAACCATACCTTAAAATGTGCATTAGGTTCATGTGATTCAAAAACTACAAGATATAAATCATAATTTCATGTAAATAAGGAGATATTAATTTTTATTTGATTTTTTTGTGAGCCCCTGAAGTCATGGCCACCCTAATATGTGCAAGTCAAATAGGTAAAACCCCATGATCATGCGCACCCTACCCTACCCAAAGATCCATGGGACATTTTCATTATTTGAATTCATTTAGAATGATCCCATGTGCCATGAAAATGATCAATTATGCTACCCATATGAGATGTCCCATTTAGTATTAAGAAACTATGAATGAATGATTTCTTGTGTACTATGATGTGATCATACACACCATGCTCTACACACCAAAAACATCCCAAATAATCCAAATTAGAAGCTTTTAATTTACGAATAGAAGTTGCTGAAAAATGTTTCTAAACACCCAAGGAACAAGATTAGAAGTTTATAATCCAAGAATAGAAGTTGCTAAAAAATGTTTCTAAACACCTTAGGAACAAGATTAGAAGTTTCTAATTTAAAATAAAAGATTGTCAAATCTTGTTGATTTGGTGTGCATAAGAAAAGGAATTTATTACCAAAACATATTAGAAAGTTGCCTTGCTCACAAAGAATAGTAAGTATTCTAAATCCCTTTTGTGTTCACATATAAATAGAAAATCAAATAAAGCTTATATCTCGTGTTCACACTAGGAATTGGAAACCAAATCAACCCACATTCTAAATCGTGTGTACATTCAATCTATGTCACACCCTCACCCCCGCACTAGACCTTTTGCAACTTTACAGTCGAGCATTGCGCAGCATCACAGCTTGGCTCGTGTGCCCGCCAGAGCGTCGGGATGTGTAACTTCATTATTTTTCCATTTTTGTTCTGTTCAAGTCAAATAATTTCTTTTCTTTGTTTGTTTCAAAACAAAACAATCTCTTACACAAGATTCATTGTCAAATAAACTTTCAATATGTTTTCAAATAGCATTCAAAATTATATCAACAAAATTTCATAGGAAATCATACAGAAAATCAAAGTACCTACGGAAGCTTTCAAATCTCAAAACATTTGTCTGAAATCATTGAATGCATCACTATTCATTCATAATATTTCAAACCATAAAATATTTGTTCAACATATAACATAAACAAAATAATAGGCTCACAGGCCAAAGTTTCAAATAGTGTTTCATTATATAAAATAGTTCTGTTTACACAAAATGATAACTAGCTAGGCAACATGCCCATAATCAAAATATATAAAACTGAAATAGAGTTCAAAATAAAACAACTCTCTAAAAACTCTCCACCAGTCTCTAGGGTTTGACCAATCCTCACTGAGTGCCAGGCCCATGAGTACCTGTAAGATAAAAATGGGGTGAGCTCGAAAGCCCAGTGGATCTCTCCTACACATCACTAGCATTATACAGACCAACATACAAAATATGCATACGGTTTCATTACATTAGGGTTTTCAATCACTTAATTGGTTATTTTTGTCAATCTGTTTGAACACTATCAGGAATTAATCGAAAGAGTGAACCACCCTCAGTATCCCCCTTATGGTCCTGGACACAACCAGGTGCAAGATCTTTATCAAATAGAAGTCTACCTCAAGGACCACGATCCATGAAGATATAGAAATCATATAGAAACTACCATGATCTCCCAAATCCAAGGATCACACAGCTACTCGTAGTTTGGCCCAGTTTGGGAATACTCACGATGACGCCTTGGCTATACCCTGATCATAATCTAAGTGATGCACAAGCGGACCATCCATTGCCCCGGTACGTGGAGTTTTTAATAAAGCATTAATCTTCTTTAGTTTTTCAAACATGGTTTTCAAACCATATAGCATAACATGTACTTGCAACCATTCATATAGACATTTAACTATGCAAATTAAATCATATAAATCATTCAATACACATTTAAGTAATCCATAACTCTAGAAAGCACATAACCAGACATTATGATGTCATGGCAACCATTCCAATCAGTTAACACATTCCTAGCATGATATTAAGTACAAAAATGTAAACAATCATCATGTTTCATATCCTAAGCTTGCATAATACTAATGAGCAAGGATGTCCCACTCACCTATATATGTCGAACAAACCCTTGCGTCGTTCCTCAACACTCACCACTCGTCAAATCTGAAATTAACATTTTACAGATTCAATCCTCCGAATCTCCAAAACCCTCAAACTACATCAATAACCATCATAAATATCCAATCTAGATCATTCATATCAAATTCCAAATAAAAGGTTTTTTCCAAAAAAATTAGATTTCTTATTTCACTGCATCAGCATACAAAACTACATTCATTTCCTTCCAAATTCAAAATAAAACATATTTAAATTGGTCACTACTTCAAAATATGAGGGGATCGAGTTTTATTACCTATCAAAGGATTTGCACCTTCAGAAACCCTCCAAATAAGTGAAATTCTTCTGGATCTGTCAAAAACTACAGATGAACAGTCAAAACTTCCAGAATTTAGTCTAGAATCATTAATTTATCGATTTAAAAAGAAGATCTGAGCTCAATTCTCTCCAGATCATTCTGTGCATCAAAACCCCTAGATCACCGATCAACTTTGAAATTTTGATATTGTTAGCCTATGGGAAATAATTTGAACGAATTTAAGGCTTCAGAACCTAACCTTTGATGCTTAGAATTGTTCTAGATCATTTTGACTGTCTTCGAGCGAAAATTAGATCTCCAGTTACCAAAATCGGATGCCCCAAAACATGATCTGCGATTTTGTTTTTCTAGTTCGTTTTCTTTGTTTTGGGATAAAAAATGGGATGAATAGTAACGGCATAAACAGTGCCTGCCGATGAAAAGTACACATGGTTACTGTTTATAGAAGAAATTTTTGCCATATTCCCCCTCTTTTCCTAAATCAGTTTAAAAAGGCCCTCATAAGTATCCTTTTTGTTTTTTTTATTTTTTTCCTACTTCAACCAATATGATTTATTTCATTTTTTAATAAATATTGTAATAAACATTTAGATCTTATTTTCGAACATTTTTATATTTATTTAGTATTTTTAAAAATTCATTTTTGATATGTACGTGTTAAAACATTCAAGGTCATTTTTATGTTTCTTTTTTTAGATTTTTTTTTCTACACCAATCATAATAAACATCAAAATATTTATTTTCACATATCTATATAGTTATAAAACATGGTTTTATCATTTTATTTTTCTTGATTAATTTATCTCACAACTCCATTATCAACGTGTTCACATTAAAAATTTACGGGTTATTACAATCTACCCTCCGTAAAAGAAATTTTGTCTTCGAAATTTAAATAGAAAATACATGTATAATGTGCCCAATCAGTCAATCCAGGTGAAGAGATCTGGGTACTTACTTTGCATCTCGCTCTCGAACTCCCAGGTTGCCTCCTCCAGGTTACGATATCTCCATAGGACCTTGACCAGGGGTATATCCTTGGTCCTGAAACTTTGCACCTTACGATCAAGAATTATAATGGCTGGCTCCTCGTAAGTGGCATCGTCGCGAAGTACTAAATCCTCCACTGTATAACATGAGAAGGGTCTGGCTCGTACTTCCAGAGGATCTTTACATGGAGCACATTATATATTGAGGACAATCTATTCAGCAAATCTAACTCATAAGCGCATGCACCGACCCGTCTAGTGATCTTAAATGGACCAATGTACTGCGGTGCTAGCTCTAGGGGTTTTCTGCTGGCTAGAACTCTAGGGGTTTTCTCCTCCTATCAGCATAGCTCTTCTGTCTGCTCTGTGTTGTATGTAGCTAGTCTCTTCTGGATTTGCTTAACCTGTCGGTTCATTTCCTCAATCAACTCAGGTCCAGTGAATACCTGATCCTCAAAATCTACCCATCAAGATGGTGATCTACAGGGTCTGTCATATAGCATCTCATATGTAGCCATCGTGATGCTTTCTTGATAGCTATTATTATAGGCAAACTTAGTTAGATGTAGATGCTTGCTCCAATTAGCTTTGAAATCCATGGCACATGCTCTCAGCATGTCCTCTAGTATCTGTATGACTTTCTTTAACAACCCATCTGTTCTGTGGATGAAAGGTTGGTTCATGGTGAGTCTGTTCCCCAATTCCTTTTGTAAGCTCTGCCAGAACTGAGATTTAAATCCAGAATCTTTGTCTGACACTATCGTCCTTGGGATACCATGAAGCCACACAATCTCTCTAACATAAAGCTCACCCAGTCTACTCACTATGTCAGTAGGTCGAATAGGTAGAAAGTGTGCTACCTTAGTCAATCAATCTGCTATGACCCAAACAGTGTCTTCCCCTTGTGGCCTCTCTACAGGCTGCCAACGAAATCTATCGCAATATTATCCCACTTTCATTCTGAGATTAGAAGTGGTTGCAATAGTCTTAATGGTTTTCTATGCTCGACCTTTACTTACTGAAAAATCAGACACCGGGAGACATACTTAGCTATGTCTCTCTTCATCCCTCGCCACCAGAAAGTTGTCTTTAGATTCAGATACATTTTGTCACCACCTGGATGCATAGGATACTTCATCTGGTGTGCCTCATCTAGTATGGTTCCCTTTGTCTATCCAGAGCTTGGCACGCAGATTCTATTCCCCAATCTAAGTGCATCCTCTGCATCAAGCCTGAAGTTTGTATGCTTGCACTGTCTGACCCCCTCAATCAATCCATAATCCACTTATCATTTCTCTGCTCATATTTGATTTGGCATAAGATATCAGGCTAGCAAGTAACTGCATATAGATATGCATGTCTTTCATCAATGTCTATACCCAAATTATACTAACTAATTAGCTGATATATTTGTCCCACTTCGTCATCCTTCTTGCTAGATTTTCTGCTAAGAGCATTGGAAACAACATTCACCTTGCCGGGATGATAGTGGAGTTGAAAGTCATAATCATTGAGGAACTCAATCCATCTCCTCTGTTGAAGATTCAGTTTCTTCTGGGTATATATATATTTGAGGCTCTTATGGTCCGAATAAGATCAAAACTCTCAGCATAGAGATAGTGCCTCCAAATCTTAAGTGCAAACACGACTGCTGCAACCTCCAGATAGTGTGTGGGGTAATTCTGCTCATGTAGCTTCAACTGTTGTGAAGCATAAGCCACTACCTTTCCCTGTTGCATCAATACTGCACCCAGACCACTAAGCGATGCGTGACTGCATAGGGTATATTTCATACTAGGAATAGGTGTGATCAATACTGGTGTTGTAGTCAACCGCTTCTTCAACTCCTGAAAGGACTACTCACATTGATCATTCCAAATGAATTTCTCATCCTTTCTGGTTAACTTTGTGATCGAACCCACTAATTTGGAGAAATCTTTTATGAATCTGTAGTAGTATCCAGCCAACCTAAGGAAACTCTTGATCTTTGTGATTGTTGTGGGTTGCTTCCAATCAGATACTACCTGTACTTTCTCCGGATATACTGTTATTCCCTCTGCTGAGACAATGTGGCCAAGGAACTTGACCTGCTTCATCCAGAACTTGCACTTACTAAATTTTGCATGCAACTCATTCTTCCTCAAGATCTCCAAAACAGTATGCAAATGTTGTGCGTGCTCAGCCTCTGAATGGGAATATATTAGAATGTCATCAACAAATACTATGACAAACTGATCAAGGAACTGGCTAAAAACTCTGTTCATCAAATTCATGAATGCAGCTGGAGCATTAGTCAAGCCAAATGGCATGACTTTGATCTCGAAGTGGCCATACCACGTCCTGAAAGTTGTCTTCTGTATATCTAACTCCCGGATCTGTAGCTGATGATACTCTGGCCTCAAATCTATATTAGAAATATATTGTGTTCCACTGAGCTTATCAAAGAGGTCATCAATCCTAGGTAGTGAGTATTATTTTTGATAGTGACATGATTCAGCTTTCGGTAGTCTATACATAGTGTCATGAATCCATCTTTCTTGCTAACGAACAGTACTGGAGCTCCCCATGGAAACTCACTCTGTCTGATGAATCCCTTCGCTAGAATCTCATCCAATTGAGTCTTTAGCTCAATCAACTCCACTGGTGTCGTTTTATATGGTGGAATAGCAATAGGGTTGGTGCCAGGATGCAACTCAATCTTGAACTTTACCTACCTATGTGGTGGAAGTCCAGGTAGATCCTCTGGAAACACCTCTAAATATTTCCGTACCACAGGAATCCACTGAATATCTATGGTTCCTTCTACATCCTCATGGAGAAACTACCTGAAGTCCTCTTTTTGTTTAATAGAATACAAAAGTGCTAGCATCAGGCCCCTAGGCAACCTTTGCATATCCCCATCTATCCTCAATATCTCCCCAGATGGCAACCATACAGTGACTCTCCTCTTCTGGCAATCTATCTGTGCTTGATATTGGGTCAACCAATCCATTCCCAATATCACGTCATAGCCACCAAAATGGAATAAGTAGAAATCATTTGGAATCAGCTGGTCTTCGAATCTGAGTTCAATTCCACAATACTTCCCTTAATTCACTGTCTCGCCTATCGGCAGATCACATCCAATGGTGCAGCCAATGGGCTTGTAACCAACCTCAATCTGTTCACTAAATCTCAGAAATAAAAGATCTCGTCTCACCAGAATCAAACAACACATGTACAGCAACACCAAACAACAAAAATGTACCTTCCACTGCAGGAGTGGATGATGTTTGTGTGTCTGCTGCATACAGTCTGACCTGGTTTCTTTGTCGCGTCTGAGAACATGTTTGTTGCCACTGTTGTGGGCAACTAATCTGTTCCTGCACTGGTTGCTACTGAGTTGAGGCTGGCGCCCTAGTAGAACGACTCCTAGCTACTTGTTTGTAATACCCCAGAATTTTGTCAAAAAATTTAAAATAAATAAAATAAGTCAAATAAATTAATTTCAAAGATTTTAAGAAATTTTGGGTGCAAATGGTGGGTTGGCACATG
>JAJIYU010020929.1:0-10224 GCA_030144865.1 Tinospora cordifolia | reverse complement strand
GTCCCACTCTTTTGGCTGTACCTCTTTCTGTACCATGTCCATAGGCATTGGCTGCCATGTCTTCAATAAGTTGAGTCGCCTCTGTGGTTGATTTTCCCATTAAAGATCCTCTATTTGCTAAATCTACCAATGCTCTTGTAGGTGGTGTAAGTCCACTGTAAAACATCTGAATTTGAAGCCAAGGTAGATAACCATGTTGTGGGCAATACCTTAGTAGGTCTTTAAATCATTCCCAAGCTTCGTATAGTGATTCAAACTAAGATTGTTTAAAAGAACTTATCTCCCCTCGTAGCTGATGCACTTTTGCTGGTGTGAAGTACTTTTGGAGAAATCTCTGACCCATCTCTTCCCAAGTAGTGATACTTCCTAGAAGCAAGGTCTGAAACCAACTCTTAGCTTTATCCCTTAAAGAGAAAGGAAATAATCTCAGCCGAAGCTGATCTTCAGTCACGCCATGGATCTTTACAGTGTCGCATATTTCCATGAATGAGTTTAGATGAACCATAGGGTCTTCCACAGCTGAGCCTCCAAACTGTTGTTGTTGCACCATTGTAATCAAGGACGATTTCAACTCAAATGTGTTTGCATTAATAGGGGTCCTTGCTATTCCAGAATAATTGTTGTTCAAAATGGGTTTAAAGAAGTATCGCAATGGTGCTTCCCCGTTATTACCAACTCCCAAACTTCCGCTTTCAGCCATGTTTGAAGCACGTTCTAGAGCCTCCAACCGAATCTGACTGATTGACTTCAGCAAATCTGGATCATAGGTGTCACAAGGACGTTCACTCATACAAGCCTGAAACACACGAGAACAAAAAAATCAAGTGTAGTGGTATTCTCAAATAAATCAATTAATGAATAATAATAAGAAAACTATTGTCTTGAATAAAACAAAGTCAATTTCAACTGGTTTTAAAAACAATTACACCGTCGCTCCCAGGCAATGATGCCAAAAACTTGTTAGCTATCCCGCAGGTGTACGGGATCGTAGCAGTAATATCCGCAAAGTCCGGGCATCGTCCTCAGGGAACACTGGTAGTGATTGATTTTTAACACCAAAGTTGCTAAAGATCTCAATTTTATCAAGACAAGATTGAAAGTGATTAATTCAGTTAGAGATCAGAAACTACTGTAAATAAGACTATGATAAATTATAGAATTCAGTAAAGAAACATGTCTAGGATAATGAAAGTCTCCACATAGTTTGTAAATCTTTATTGTATTATTGGTCTTAGCTAATCTATGAGTTATAGCATCCATGATTGGAAACCTTTCCCAATTTCAACACGCACTAGATCTGTTTCGTCAAACCCTTTCTCGAGGCATTCGCTAGACAACCTTTGTGTTTAAATAAATAATCCCTGTGCAACTCCCTAGATTGGTCAACAATCTCCCGATCAATCAACTGGTCTAGGTCTAGATTGTGATGTCCATATTTTAAACTTCTCTCCCGAGATAGACTGAAATACTAGGTTCAATACATCTGTGGCTAGTAGATATAAAGCTTTAAATCTACACAATAAGGAATAGAATCTATAAACCAACAACTACAACTAGATATCACAAACCATGCTTTGAACAATCACATCCCAGACATTAGAACTGATTAACTCGACGTAGAAGTAAAGGAAAACATAAAATTGGATTCAAATAAGCAAAACATACTCAAATCTCTTTACAATCTTCAATTATCAGTAAAAATCCAAACTTTCATGCCCTAGGAGCCGTCACAGAGTTTTTTTCGGTCCTCTTCTCTCCTGGACTCTAATTACCATCTTCTATTTATAGTCCCGCACTAAAAAACCTAAAAAATACGAAAATCTTGCATTGAAATCAAGTGACCTCGGTCAGTGACCACGGTCCATGTGTGTGATGTCAAAAACCTAGGTTTTTCTGCATTCTGTCCACCGCGGTCTGTGTAATTTCTCTGCCAATCATGTTCTGGTGACCGTGGTCTTCAATTTATGAACCGCGGTCACCAGTGTGATGTACACCAGTTCATTCTTCATTCCTGACTGCAATCTTCGGTTTGTTGTACCGCGGTCTTCTGGTCTTTGTTCTTGATTTTCATCTTGTTTACACCTTCTTCTGATGCATTTCTTGAATATATGAACCTGTATCCTGGAATGCATGCAAACACCTTTCCCAGACATTATTTTTCTCATAGAAACATATCAAAATCATCAAAACAAGGCTTAAGAGTTGTTAAACAATGCATTTCTTAACTGTATGCAATTATTGCTAATTATGCAATTCTATAGTTATATTTTCTCTTATTTCCTACAAAATGCATCATTTTACCTAATCTAATAGTGGTTTATTATGCAACTAACAAGTGGCCGATGCCTTGAGTAGGAAGTTCAACAAGTAGGATGTGGAGAAGGGTCAGATGTACCAATTGATTGAGGAGTTCAATTTGGGCATAAACTTAGATGAGAACTAGGCTTACCTCTGCAGCATGTCTTGCCAACTAGATCTTCTGCATTTGATCAAGGATGAACAAAGGTAAGACAAGTGGCTCACAAGCCTGATAGAAGGAGTATAATAGGGTAAGCATACTATTTTCAGGTTAGATGATGAGAATACCCTAAGACTAGGAGATAAGATTTGCGTGGCTTGAAATAGACGGAGTAAGCAAACCATACTAGATGAAGCCCATTAGGCCAAGTATACAGTGCATCCTGGCGGTGACAAGATGTATCAAAACCTCAAAAAGACCTATTGGTGGTAAGGAATGAAGAGAGATGTGGCTAAGTTTGTCTCTAAGTGTTTAACTTGTTAGCAAGTAAAGGCAGAACATTGAAAACCCTCTATAATGTTACAACCATTCCTTGTCCTTGAATTGAAGTGGGATAACATTAGACTTTGTTAGCGGATTACCTCAGAACTAGAAAGGAGAAGATACTATATGGGAGATTGTAGATCGTCTTACTAAAGTGGTTTATTTCCTGCCAATTAGAACCACAGACCAAGTTAGTAAGTTGGAAGAACTCAATGTGAAGGAGATAGTAAGACTTCATGGTGTGCATAAGATGATAGTATCTAAGAGAAACTCTCGATTCACATCACAATTCTGGCAAAGTCCTTAGAAGGAGTTGGGCAATAGACTTATTATGAACACTATTTTCAATCCTCAAACCGATGGTCTGTCTGAGAGAGTCATTTAGACACTGGAAGACATGTTGAGGTTTTGCATCCTTGATTTCAAGGGAAACTAGAGTAATTACCTACACTTGGCAGAGCTTGCCCATAACAACAATTATCAGGCAAGTATAAAGGTGGTACCATATGAAACTCTTTATGGAAGGCCCTACAAATCACCAACCTAATAGGTTGAACTTGAAGATCACGTGCTTAATAAGCCAGATCTGGTGGAGGAAATGAATAATCAAGTAAAACAAATACCAAAGAGATTGGCCACAACACAGAGTAGACAAAAGAATTATGTCGATAAAAGGAGAAGACCCCTGGAATTTCAAATTGGTGATAAGGTGCTCCTCAGAAAGGAATCAAACGATTTGAATATGAAGGAAAGTTATTACCTAGATTCATTGGTCCATTCGAGAGACCCAGAAGAATTAGAAAATGTGGCTACAAGTTAGACCTATAGAATCGAATGACCTTAGTACACAATGTGTTCCATATGCCAAGGCTGAGGAAATATGAAACCAATCCCTCTCACTTAATCCATTGGGAGAAGGTGAACATCCAAGACGATGCCACTTATGAAGAAGCAGTAGTTAGGATCCTTGATTGTAAAATGCAAAGCCTGAGAACGAAGGATATTCCCTTAGTCAAAATTTTTAGAAACATCATGGAGGAGAAGTGACCACTTGAGAGTTGGAAAACGATATGATGGCTAAGTACTTCAACTTTTTCACTAGAAACGTGTAACAAAACTACTCTTAATGGAAAAGTGAAAATTTCAATGATGAAATTACTTTTAAGGGGGGTAGGTCGTAATATCTTAAAAATTTGTAGGAAATTTAATTAAATAAAATAGAATTAATCTTTGAGAATTTTAGAAATTTAAGAGATACAAGGTTTTATACATTTTAACTTATAAGTGGCCCAAATGAGAAATGACATTAATTAAGAATTTTGTAGAATTTTTGGATTAAAATTATATATATTCCAAGGTATAAAATAAATTAGGTAAAATAAAAATAAAACCAAAGAAAAAGATGGCCAAAAATGAAAAATAAGAAAAAAAAAAAAAACCAATGAAGTTGTTAAAAATCCACCCTTTCCAAAACCCCCATTCTCTTCACACAAGAGTAGAGAATTTAAAATGTTTCTAAAATGAAATCAACTAAAAAGAATGTATTAGCAACTTCTAAAATAATTATTTACTAATATATGTACTTGGAAAACAAGTAAAATAGAGAATTACAAAGGTTCTAAAATGAAATCATATAAAAAAAATATATTAACAACTTCTAAAATAATTACTTACTAATATATGTGCTTGGAAAACAAGTAAAATAGAGAATTAGAAAGGTTTCTAAAATAAAATCAACTCAAAAGAATGTATTAACAACTTTTAAAATAATTGCTTAATAACTCTTATGCATAGGAAACAAATAAAATGGGAAGGGAAAGAGTTTTAGAAGGGTTTCTACAATGAAGAAACCCCAAACTTGTTAATTCATTCCCATTAGAACTTTATATAAACCGAAACATGAACACCATTCTCTTCACCCCAGCAAGAGTTGAATAAGTTCCTTCTTGTTCACTCTGCCTCCTTCTTGGCATCTCTCTTTTTCTTTAGCTGTTCTAAACAATAGTTGGAGTAGTAATAACAAAGTGTTGCACAAATTTATGTGCTAGCAGTTGAGTTCTAAAGGAGATTTAATAGAGGCTTCAAGAGGAGAAAATCTACTTCAGGTGGAAGTAATTTTAGACCTTTGATTTCATAAAGATATTCAAGCTCGAATAAACGTTTTTTATCATTATTGATTACGCATTCCATGCTTAGACTTCACATGATTAGGTTCACATATATGCTATGTGTTATTATGATGCTTGTTAGGCTCACATTCTGAATTCAATTGTGTTAGTATATTAATTCAGTTTTGTTATACTTAATAAAAGGTCATATGAGATTACAACCACATACCAATGTAGTATTCCATAGGGATTGCTATGGGCATTCTCAAGATGTGAACTTTGAGTTTGTTTCTATTTCACATGGGTAAGGTCCCAAAATACTTGGGTAAGTCCTAAATCGTGTGGAATATGGCATACAAGATTGCCCTTTTTCATTTTGGACAAATATTTTGATAGGAACACCGAGGTTAACCATTTTGGTCTTTAATACAACTTTAAACAGGAAATTGATTGAATCACATTTGAAAGTGTTTCTCTTGAATGTCTTGTTTGTTGAAATAATAAGTTAAATATTTAGAATGATCTAGCGGACTTTGTGTTCACCCTTTGATTTTTTAACTTTTCAAGAAATTGATAAATAGAGGAAGCATGATTGCCATTTAGACTACATTTTCTTTAGAATATTTTATTTAGAAGGTTTTATATAATTGTAAGGGCATGTTGGCCCAATCTTATTACTGAAGATTTATTCTCTTGTAATAGACTCAAAGGTTATGTACCTTGAATTTGTAAAATAATTAATGTTATGGAATGATTTTACTCATGGTTTCTAAATATTACCTTTTTTGAATTATGGTGTAAATTTAAGGTTTCGTACCTTTATTTCCAATTAATGAAATTATATCACTGGTAAGGTTTTGTACCTATTACTTTTAATTAGTAATATTAAATCTCTTGTTGTTTTTTTTAGAAATGTTTATGATTTTTTATGAGTTTTTAATTATATGATACTCAAAAATCTTAAAGAATTAGTATAAGAATGGAAAGTGTAAAAAATGGAAACAACATGTCACTAGCCCACCTCTCAACTGAGTGGTGCAGTGCACATTCCATTGTAAGGAAAGAATCAAATTCGGGGGAGGCAAGGTGCTACATGGGTATAACATTAGACAAGAAACAAGTATATCTGTATGTTGTAACTTGTCAACCAGATCTCTTACATTAGATAAGAGATGAACAGAAAGGCGATAAATGGATCATAGAACTAGTAGAAGGTGTCAAAGGAGGCAAGCACACTAATTTCCAAATTGATGCAGAAGGTATTCTTAGACTTGGAGATGGAATCTATGTACTAGAGAGTGGGCAGAGCAAAAAAACCACACTGGATGAGGTACATCAATCTAAGTACACGATTCATTCAGGAGGTGATAAGATGTAGCAGAACCTCTAGAAAACCTATTGGTGGAGGGGAATGAAGAGGGCCATAGCCAAGAATGCCTCCAACTCCCTAACCTATCAGCAAGTGAAGGCTGAACACAGGAAACCCCCAGGAATATTGCAACCACTTCTAATCCTAGAATGGAAGTGGGATAATATTGCAATGGATTTCGTAAGCGGCCTACCTAGAAAATAGAAGGGTGAACACATAGTATGGGTGAACATAGATCGTCTAACGAAGGTAGCTCATTTTCTACCTATTCGATCTATAGCTTCAGTGGCAAAACTTGGAGAACTATACATTAAAGTGATAGTAAGGTTACATGGTGTACCTAAAACCATTGTGTCTAACAGAGATTCTAGATTCAAATCTTAATTTTGGCAGAGCTTACATGTAATACCCTAAAAACTCAGTACCAAATAAAACGAAACTCAAGGTCTATTTTATAAAATTTGGGTGCAAAATGAAACCAAGCTCGTTTCAAGACTAAATTAGGTAGGTTCTAAAACTCTTATGTAGTAACCTTTAAGAATCCAAAATCGCTTAAAATGAAGCAAAGTGACTTGAACTGGCCAATTGAACAACATGTTTGAAAATTAGTTCAAATGGTCAAGATTAGGGCTCTCATTTTGCCAAAACACCTTTAGGGTTTTAAATTAGGAAAGAAATGGAATTTAAGGTACTTTAAGGATTCAAAATAACCCAAAATTCCATGGGATGGCATAAACTAACAAGACACACAACATATCTAAAAATTGGGACAATTGGCCAAGATTCAGGTGAAGTACCTTCAGTGGGCTCTAAATAAGGAAGGTTTCTAAGGAAAGACACCTTGGGCCAAACTATACCTTAAAATTTGTGTCTTAATCATGTGGTTCCAAAACTATAGATTATACGTCTAAATTCCTAGTGGTTAGGGAGACTTAAATTTTATTAAATTCATGTGAACCCATAAAGGCATGGCCACCCAAAGCATGTGCAAGTCACATGAGTAGAACGCTATGATTAGGTGCATCCCACCATACTCAACCACCATGGGACATCTTCCTTTATTTGATTCCATTAATCATGATCCAATGTACCACACAAGTGATTCAGTACACCACACATTTGGAATGTCCCACCTAGGATTTGGAAATCCATGAAGATTGATTCCATACACCAAGTTAGTGATCATGTGTTCCACGCCTCAACTAAGCAAAAATCGGTCCACCCATGCACATGTGGGTGTGCACACATGTGAATTAACCTAATTAGGAAGGGTTGAAATCTGAATTGATGCTCGTAAAACCCTAGCCATCCCACACTCACAAGAGAGAATAAAAAATGGAAACTTTACTCTCCCATTTTGGCGCCTAGATTGGGTGATTCTCACATATGGGACGCCACCCATACTCATGACTAAATTAGAAGATTTCTTAGGGGATTAGATTTAAATATCAGCATGTGATTGGATGTCTCTCATGCTTCGATATCATACGCCCACTAGCTGGACATCCAAAGGAAAGAGAAGAAAACATGTTTTTTTGCCTAAGTGTGATGAGCGAACAAAGGAATCAAAGGGGAAAGATATGAGAGAATATTCACTCTCTCTATGGACGTTTATGACCATTTTAGAAGGGTTCTAGAAGAATTTTAGTCTCTAAAATTGAATTAGAAACAAAGACTAGCAAGATCACTAGTGGGCCCACAAAAGAGATATGCACACTTGCCAAAATATGCACACTTACCATGTCTTACCTTTAGTGTTTGAAAACTTGCCCAAATGAGAGTAGCTGCCCATGCTACCCAAGCTGCCCCAAGACATCTCGTTTAGGCCTTGAAAAACTATAAATACCCCCTTCATTGTTCACAAATCATTCATTCCAAGAGCAAGTGAAACGCCACTAGTGTGCTTTCTTTTTTTTCTTTCTCTTCCTCTTCTTGACGTCTCATTTTGTGCCTAAGGAAAGGCTTCTAGTTTCAAAGTTTTAGTGATCATTAGAGAGTGGTTTTGTGGAGGTTTGAAGTGACAAAAACTTGGGGGAAACGCTACTGGATTTTTGCGAAACATCTAAGCTAAGGTAGAAGTTGCCCTCTTAAACCTTTTTCATATTTAAGTTATTAGCATGTCCATTTCGATTGATTTGTTTTTCTGAAAAATTTAAATGTTTAGTTTTTGTTTCTATTCCCATTCATATAATGTTTCAGATCTGATAAATGTTTAAGATCATGCCTATTTTTATGTTCATCCATGGTAGTATCGTGTTTAGGGATGAGTTCCAAGTTTTGGTGCATGATTTTGAATAATGAGGGAGTTGTTTTAAGTGTTCTTAAATTATGAAATTTTTTCCAGCATATTGTATGAACTGAAATATTATTATTATTTCTTGAACATGAGATCTAAGATGAGAAAAATAGTGATATAAACCACGTACCATCATAGTTGTTTGAGTAACACTATGGGTGATCTCTTCTTATGATTCGTTCATGAGGTTGATAATACCTAAGTGATTGGTTGGTGGGTTAGAACCCCTAAGTCCAAAGTCCAATGAAATAGACTAAGAAATGTCATATCTCACTCTAAGGAGTCACTTAATTGAGAACATCAATGGTTGAAAAACTCTTTTGGTCTAAATTACAACTTACACAATCTAAATGCTTGAAACGCCCTAATGCTTGAAAGTGGTTAAAATAGGTATGTGTTAATGTCTTGAATATGAGAATAGTTGTTTAAGATTCACTGAGCTTTGTGCTCACTCTTCCTTTAACATTTTTTAGAAATTTGAACTTGTGAAGAAGAATGTGGGACGCCTCCCTCGTAGTGTGCTTTTATCTTGAAATTTTCTATGTAGGGCATGTTTGACCACTTATATCTTTAATTCTGTTGTAAACATTTTTATTTTTATGTACTCTTCTTTCTGATCAAATAAAGAGTATGATTTTTCGTTTATCTCTTATAATGTAGCGTTTTATGTTTTTTTATTAAGGCATGGGATATTGGCATTAGAAAGTCAAGTGTGTGTTACTTGTAAAGTAACATCGGACTCGGCCGCCTTCTGGTTGAGTCCACTGTTTCAAAAACTATTTCAAAAGTGGTTAAGTCCAAACACTCCTAGTGAAGAATAGGGGGGTCGAGGTGTTATATTACAAAAGGAACTATGCATTAGACTCACCATGAGTACTGTGTTCCATCCTCAGACAAATGGATAGTTTGAGAGGGTGAAATAGATACTAAAAGATATGTTGAGAGCATGTATCCTTGATTTCAAGGGAAAATAGAGCAAATACTTGCACTTAGTAGGTATCAAAATGGCTCCGTACGAAGCTCTCTACGGTAGACCTTGTAGATTTCCATCTTGCTGGGTAGACTTTGAAGATTAGGTACTTACAAGGCCATACCTAGTACAAGAGATGAAAGAATAGTTGAAATTGATACAAAAGAAGTTAAGCATGGCACGTTGTATGTAGAAAAGTTATGCAGATAAAAGGAGAAGACCTCTAGAGCTCCAAGAAAGTGATAGAGTGTTCCTAAGAATTACCCTTCAGAAAGGGATTAAGCTCTTTGAGATCAAAGGGAACTGATCACCAAGGTTCCTCAGTCCACTTGAAATACTTAGATGGGTTGGCGAATGTGCCTACGAGCTAGATCAACCAAACAGAATGTCCTCAATCCTCAATGTATTCCTTGTGTCGATGTTGCAAAAATATGAGCCAATCCCCTTTCACATCATACATTTGGAGGAAATCAAAGACAATGCCACTTATGAAGAACCTGCCATCAGAATATTGGATCGCAAAATGTAGTCTCAGAATCAAAGACATCCCTTTAGTCAAGGTTCTGTGGAGACACTGTAACACCCCAACCCCATGTTTCTTTGATTTGAGTGTTGGACTAAACCACCGTTCTTTTTGACAGTGGACTTAACCAATATGTGGGTTGGGTCCGTGCTACTTTACAAGTGACACACACTTGA
>JAJIYU010020928.1:0-10220 GCA_030144865.1 Tinospora cordifolia | reverse complement strand
TGATTTGTGATATCTAGCTGTGGTTATTGAATTAGAGACTCTATTCCATATTGTGTAGACTTAATGCTTTATGTTTACTGGCCATAGACATGATGAACTCAACACTTTAGTCTAACTCGGGAGAGAGGTCTAAAGGGTGGTTATCACAGTTTGGACTTAGAATGGTTGATGAATTGGAAGGTTATTGACTGATCTAGGGGGTTGCATAGGGACTTTTGGACACACAACTTAGGTTGTTGAGTAAGTACCTTGGGAGAGGGCTTTATAAAAAGAGAAGAAGGAGTTATATTTGTTTCTTTAGTATTTTAGTATTTTCAATGATAGCTGAACTTTCTATCATGCTACATCACTAATCTGCTATGGGTACTTTGCCAATCAAAAGCTCTCCCCTGAAAGACAACAATGGGTCACCCTAGGATCTGAAACACAACCCTCTTGGTGAAGCAATTAACATGTGCATAGTATGCAACTAATCAATCCATCCCGAGTATAACATTGAATTCAAGGAACTCTAACACCCGAAGGTCTATAATCATCTCAAAGTCCCCTAATCTAAGTACACACCTCTCACAGATCATGTTGAGATAGATCCGCTTCCCAGCAGCAGTACTCAACATCAACAGAGTAGGAACCCTAACTAGTCTAAGCCCCAATCTATCCATGGCACAACCAGAGATAAATGAAAATGTCAAACAAACATCAATCAGCACGTACAAAGATGAATCATGAAGTGAAATAGTACCTTCTACCAAGGTTCTCGTCGAGTCTGGGTCAGGCTGGGTGGCAACTTGTGCTTTGTCCCTGATGACTAGAGTGAATGAATGCTGTAAGAGTCGGACACTTAGCCCTCTTGTGCCTAAGCTATCCACACAGGTAACATGTCAGGGGCGGCCTCTATCTCCCATGGTAGCCCTGACTCAGAGTGGTGCTAGACTGCCCCTCCATAAAATGTATCCTCCGTAAAATGTATCTTGCTGCTTTGCTGGTGGCTATGATTGAATAGGAGTGGCTGCAAGTGCAACTGCTATTGTGGTGGCCTGACTAGGAGTGGTGCTAGACTGCCCCTCAAAAAACTTATTTTTATGCCTCTGGTGATGATGACGACCTCGGTAACCTCTAAATCCACTCCTATGTGACGACTGAGTTTGTGATTGTTTCTACTGCATTCTACTCAGTACAATGGAGACCTCAGGGCGCCCATCTAACTCGTCCATCTCATATCGAAGGGCCTTCCTCTGGATCTCCTCTAAGGTCTGAGCCCTGAACATAGAAATCGTCTGTCTAATAGTAATGCTCAGCCCTCGTCTATGAAATCCAGCCCTCTCACTTGGCACAGCTATCAACCATTGGGCATACATCTCCAATTACAAGAACCAGTGGGTGTTCTCTCTCACTGCATGGTTCCTTAACGCAAGCTCAAAAACTCCATTTTCTTACGTTCCCGCTCAATCTCTGGAACGTAATCCTGAAGGAACAACTCTCTGAATCTGGCCCAAGAAGTGATCTGACCCTCTATGCTCCTTGTAGTCTGCCACCAATTGGCGACCTCACCCTCCATCATGTGAGTTGAGAACAGAACTCAATCCACTTCTGATAACCATAGGGTCTTAGCATTCTTTTCCATATTCATCAACCGATGCTCCGCTGCCTCCAAATTGATACCGCCTGTGAACATCCCGGGGCGTAAGTCCATGAAACTCTCTAGGAGTCAGGCGTGGGCTCTCTCATCTCCCTATCTGTCTTGGATAGGGGCAACTGGTGCTACTACTGCCGCAACTGGTGGCTTTGGGACTGGTGGTGTAGACGATGGTGGCACAATAGCTAGAGCAACTGTCACCATGGGCATAGCCGAAATAGAAGGTCCTACCAACGTGGATGGCTCATCCCTCTATCTCTTGGCCTCCAGTATATCAAGTTTCTCTGTTAGTAAGGCCATTTGGGCCTTCATAGCCTCGTTAGACGCCCTAATCACAGCCTCAAGCCTCTATATGGGGTTTGCCCCGCTTGGGTGGTGCTCTACTGCGCCTGGGTAGCTCTGTTATCTGCATTTCAAATTGGGTTCATTGGTTGGTCCTCTACTTGCAATAGACCTAACCTAAACACTTGGTAATAAACATTATATTAAAAAATATGTTCCTGTACTGATAGTTTCCCCTTTTTTCCCTTTTGGTTAAAGGTTTCGTTTACTTTTGCGATTACTTTGATGTCACCAAGGCCCTTCATTTATCGGTGTTTTTTAAATTTAAACACCTTGGTCTTTGATACCAAGTCTGTCGAGACCCCTTCCCTAGGCTGAAGGGTGGTCCGACCAACACGATGGCTCAATGAACTCACTCATCGAGTCGAGTTTGCCTAGTCATCGTTAAGCCTTATCGAATCCTCAACATTCACACACATCAGAGTAATCAAAAGATCCATTCATTAACATGCAAGGGTAAACAAAATGACACATATCATCATATTCCAAAAGTACATATCATCATATTTAAAATTATTGACATAAAAAAAACGACTGACCTCTAATAGGACCAAAAGAAATAGAAGACCGCACAGGGGACTAGGCTATCATGATGTCTTTCCCCTTGTCAACTACTAAGAAACCTGAAATGTTAGTAGAGTAGTGAGCCTAATCTATACCATGGCTCAGCGAGTAGTAAAACTAGCAAGTCACAATAACCCGCACTAAAAAAAAATAGTGCATGTATGCATGAACAATGATGGTAAAACAATGGGTAATAATAAATCATGTAGTAAAACATTTATAAATAGTGCAACAGTTAAAGAAAACAAATTTAAATTCATGTTGCTCAAAACTGATTAGGAATATGGTTTGAATCATTTAAATATAACCCCATGGTCGTCGCTCGAGCGGGTCATGAGCTAGACATATTCATCGAATACCTTAACCCTGACGCTCAACCCTCAAGTGTCGTACTCGAGCGGGTCTAGGTCTAGGCACATTGATCATATGCCCTAACTCTGACACTCGACCCTCGAGTCTAATCCAATCACATCGTATACCCTTACCCCGTGCTCAGACCTTGAGCCTATGGTTTCACTATGAATGTACAACTACATATGTTCAAAATCAATCGATGTAGTTCAATCACACAAAACCATCCAACCAATATTATTCTTAATCAAATTTCATGCAAGGAATACAATTAAAGTAAACAATTAAATCAAACTACTCATCTCGGGTGCCGTGCACTGATGTGCCCTCGACACTTGACCTAGACCCATGATATACGCTCATATCTGCGTTATGTTAAACTCAATTTCAGTTCCTTTGTAAAACATAGCTTAATTTTAGTCCTATTATCTCTAATTGGTCTTAGTCCACCTAAATTCGACTCGGTTAAACTTGGTCGACCAGTCAAACTTGGTCAATTTTGGTCAACCTAGTCAAAATTGGTCAATCTGGGTCAAATGAGGTCAAGGTGGACCTATTTGGTCAAAATCTCCCAATTTTTTCATACTTAGTCAATTTTCTACTTTAGGTCCTATCTATGCAATAACGTTGTCGATTTTTTTGCGAGCAATCTGTACGTCAGATTTGCCCAAAACTTTTCAAATATGATATTTTCCAAAATTTTAGTTTCTAATTTTTGGACCTTATTTGATACATTTTCTAATAGGGATATTAGGTACTCAAATTTTAGAATTTTCATTCTATCTGTGCAGTTGATTTTTTAATTTTTCTGCAATCACAATGTATATTGGATTTGTGCAAAATTTTTCAAATACAACCTATACTCCCAAAATATTCACCAAATTTTAATTTGAGATTTTTTGACTTCATTTGGCCTAGTTTTCATTTAAGATATCAAGTACCTAAATTTTGACCCTTTTTGTTGTATCTGTGCAGCAGATTTTTTGATTTTTTTTGTGGTCAATCCGTATATCGAATTGGCATGAAACTTTTCAAAATTTATCTTCACCTATCAAACATTTTCATAATTTTACTTTGTGATTTTTGGACGTCATTTGATACATTTTCTAATAGGGATATCAGGGAATTCTGTTTCCAGGACTGCATGCAATAGGCAGTCGACAATGTGTCCGATTGACCCACATAGACTTATCGATTCGAAATGAAATGTTATCTTCCTATTACTAGTATTCTAAGGAACACAACCACCAAATTTCAAGTCTGTTGGACTTGGTTTAGCATTTTTAAAAATTCATACTAGTAAGCACAAAACATAGGCTTAAATAGATTTTTCAGAAAATTTTCTAAGTATCATGATCCGCTTATAATAGGGCATCTTTGCATGCTTGTAAAATTACCAATACAAAGCCTTCGAGTTTGAGATTTGTACCCTCTTGTAGCTCTCAGTGCCTAGTTCATCCACCCAAAATCTCGGATCCTTTGGTACTCCTGGCGTGCTTCAAATGTTGTCGCAAAGTTGCCCCAACGCTATGTTTTTTCTATCACAGTCACGAACAACCTCTATTCAACGCCATTTTTGACACGTTTTGAGAGGCTAGTTTGTATTCCTCATAAAAAAAAAGTTAAAGTAGACATTACAAGCTTTAAAATGAGCTATAATATCTTAAGATTGAACTTCGAATGACCTAGAAATTGGTCTTGCAAAAATCGGACAACACCACTTTCTAGGTTTTTGTAGTCGCAAACAGCCAGGATTCGAGGTTGTTTCTACTCCAAATGGCTAGTGTTTTCGATCAATGGGCAGCAACTTCTTGAATTTGGTACTGAGACCTTTCCAATGACTATAAGAACGTTGATTTTTGAGTTGAAATGGAAGAGATGTGGGTGTTTGAAGACAACTTGTTCAAACAGGAAAATTGCAGAAAATAACAAAAATTTGAGTTTTTGTTGCATTTTGGGGCAACAATGCACTACCCAAACGATGCCAGCTGGCCCTAGGGGTGGCCAGCCATGTGCCCCGTCGGCCAGAGTCACGAAGGCTGGTTGGCGGCGATCGTAGATGCTGAAATTCGACCAGAAAACTAGAGCGGCTACAACAAAACTTCAGGGTTGCAAGTGCTGGAAAAGAAGGAAAAGAAAGAAAGGAGAGGGAAAAGAGAGAAGGAAAGAGAAGGGGGGAGCTGGGCGGTTGGTGGCCCACGGACCTGGGCTATGTAGGTGCAAATTTATTTATTTATTATTATTACTATTATTATTTTTTTTGGTGTTATTCCTCTTTGTATGTGCGTGTGTGTGTGTGTGTGTATATATATGTATTTAATTCAATTTTTTTCTTTTTTTTCTCTCAACCTCTTCAAATATTTCTAATTGTACACTAATTTTTAATTTAACATTTATTTTTCACAAGTTTCATTTTTTTACCCAAAAATTTTTCAATTTTCTCTAAAAATCAAATAATTGCCCCAAAATTTCATTATTACTTCTTATAATTCATATAATTAACCCAAAAATCATATTTTCCTCAATAATTAACATATTCTCTTTCCAAAAATTTATCTCTCAATTAATCTTACTTTTTCTAATTAAATAGGCAAAATTTGAGAAAATTTATATATTTTTATTTAAAAATTTAGAAAAATATACAGAAATACATATTAAAAAATATGGGTCGTTACACTTCTGTTATAATTCTTGGATCAAGAGCCCATTCTATTTTTCTAAAATGCTTTAAGATTGTAACACATTGTATTGTAAAGTCAATGGCTGTAAGTAGGAGTGTAAATAACTCGACCAGATCCAACCAAACCCGACCATTTTGGGTCGGGTCGGGTTTGAAAGAAATATTGGGTTGGTCAAGCTTAACTTGAAAAGGTCGGGTTTCACTCCAATCAACCCTATTTATATATTATAACTTTATATGTGTGTATATATATATATATATATATATATAACATTCTAAATATATTATATTCTAAAGTACTATGCTAATCTCTATTAAATTTCTATCTAAATACTATTTCCACATCTAAACTCTTAACCTAAATTAAAGAAATTAATTATCATGAGTTTCCTTATTAAGAACTCCCAACATCACGCTCCAAGATTGGAACATGCTAAAATAAAGTTTCCATTTTTGGTTCTCATTAATGACTCCCAACATTTATGCTTAACTAATAGAGCTCAAGTGTAAATGTTCGGTAAAAGTGAAGGATGAAAGATCCTTTTATAAGAAAAAAAAAGCTCAACTTCTTCTACTGCATAAGCCATGTGAGGCTGAAAAAAAAAATGAAAGCAATTGCAAACTTTTCATTAGACAAATTTTCATCTCTATACACCGATAGACTAACAAACATTATGTAACTAAAATAAGGGGAAGAAGAGGGATTTTAGTATATATGAAAGAAATTGATTACACCTTTATAATAAAAAAATAATTATCATATAATTTAATTATACCTTTATAATTATATCATTTTAGAATAAATAATCTCAGTATATTTTAAGAATTTAAGTTTTAACACCATATATCAAATAATTGGTGATGAAAACGAATTGCTTTTTTGTATCTTAATTATTATGACATTAAAATATATCAATTTAAAATTACTTTCTTTATTATTATTATTATTATTATTATTAGAAAATAGTCTATTTAATATAGATTTACTTTTATAAGAATAAATTATTTTTAACATATATCCTTCCCATCTTTTATTATTTATTACATGGGCCAAATATTATCTATATGTTGGTTCTTTACATTTATAATGAAACATTATTTTGATAGTTGTTAAGCTATAAATAAATATTGTTAAATTATTTGTTTTATAATTTTTGAACTCAATTGTTTTGCAATTTTTAACAAATATATCATACCAAATTTTTATTTATATTTTCGTAAGTATCAAATTTAAATAGTGTTATAATAGGTCCTTGAAATATATGATGAATGCAAGTATGAACTATATTTTAAAGAAAATAAACTAATTTTAACATGTTACATCAAATTTTTATAATATTATGTAAATAGTCTTAATATATACTATACCAAACTTTAACGCATTATCATGACATTATAACTAATATTTTATAAGAATAAATTATTTGTAATACACATTTTATATATAATCAACTTCAAATTATTTTATGGTCACACTACAACCTAGACTACTATTTTATTAGAATAAAATAAATTTGCTATAAACATTATACCCTACCCCACGTTGACTAACTCATTACAATACTACAAATTACAACTATTTGAAGAAAAATTGACTTTGTAAACTTATAAGAATGGTAAATTAAGTTTATATAGGATGAACATTCTCCAACCTTTTTCATTGAAGTAACGTCAGACTAAAACTTGAAAAAAAAAAAAAAACGGTTACTTCTCCAATTCTTAAAAGTTTGCTTCTTAACCTTAAGTCCCACACTACTTGGGTAGAAAAGGGTTAAGAAGTTTCATTCTTATATGAACTCATTCACTTTTTTACTTAACTTTAAAATGTTTCACATGTTATCAAAAGGCTTTTAATGAAAAATTTTAATATATAATTGTATTTAACTTTTTTCAAATCATATCATGTCATATTATTTTGTTTTAATATACGTTATTATAACAAAAATTTTAATCAACCCCAACTCGACGTGGGGTTGGGTTGGCTCTTCTTAAAGGGGATCAGGTTAGGTGGGATTTTGGGCTGAAATCCGACTTAACTCGATTACACCCCTAGCACTAACTCTGTTACTATGTCTATAATTTAAGCAGAAATATAGAATTTCTACATTATTTCTGTCTTCTCTTTTATCCTCTTTAGTGCGAATGAAAAAGAAAACAAGAGAGATATCAGTGCAAATGAAAAGGAAAACAAAAGAGATCTCATTATAAACTTAACAACAATGTGTTTCTTTAGTTGGGAGCTTCTACTCTCATGGACCACGAAGCTTCTGGGTGACAAATCTTTGTCGCCTTCATGATGTGGGTCTATTTTTAAAACGCACAACAATCTAATTTTTTTTCCTCTTACTGCTTTTGCCTTCTTTATATCTTTTACATTTTTTATTTGTTTATTAGATATATTTATCTTTTTTGGCTTTTTTGAAGGTATCCTCACTCAAGACATTCAGCACACTATATATATATATTAAAGGTGGGTGTCTTTACTAAATAAATTTTTACAAAAAACAATTGCCACTAGCGGAACATCATTTATGTAGTTCTTAAAATTTTAAATGGCACGCAAGCGAAAAGCTCAAAATAACACAAAGAATGCTAAAAATGGTTCACATGCACTTATTTTTACTTAATTTTACCACCCTCAACTTAACCACCTTGAACTAATGTACTTAACATTACTTCAAAATTAAAACTATTCATTATTTGTATCAAAATTAGCGAATGACAAAGTAAGTTTGTTATTTTTAAAACCTTTCTGTTCTTATAAAATTCTGTACAACTGAAAAATTAACAGGAATCACAACCATGCATCAATATTTATTTATAGTGTTCCTGACCATCACCCACATACACAAACCTTAGGGGTACAAGATAATATATGCATAAATTAAATACCTAGTGAAATCACATTCCTCGATTATCAAAGAACTCTAAATCAAACAACATGCATGCAATACTAGCAGAGCAGCAATCTTCTTGGAAACAAATAAGCAGATGTAGTACTGAAGCAAGAACTAACAACTGCATGCAACAGATCAATGGGGGCATGAAGTTGAATCAAAAGCAAACGGCCCTACAGTGAAGAGAGTAAAGGGCAGTGGTGGAGCTGCTTCTGGTTGTGGCTTCTGCTTTTGGTACTTCAACTTAGCTCCACTGACCCCAAAGTGAAGGTCAGTAGCCTTATTGCAAGACTTGAACGGTGAAGAAACTAAAAACACTTTGCACTTGTGAACACCATAACTAGTCACCTGCTTGCTTCCCTGTATCAGAAAGTATCCATTCTTATCTGTTGTGCCCTCTTGGCTTTGTGGGTACTTGCTGTTGTTGCATTGCAACCTTACCACCGCACCTGTAATCAATTCGAAACAAACTCAAGTTTTTTGAATCATAAATCCATGATCGCGTATTAAAAACTCTGAAGGGAATTAATTAATGGACATGTATACCAGAAAGAGGAGAAGCACCCAAAAGAGTGTCAATGCCTTGAAACTTGCAGGATTTGCAGTAAACTACTCCTTGCACAGCCACAAGAGTTCTCATGATTGGTGCCGGAACTGGAGCCACTCTTTCCTCAGTACCATAAGCATCATCAGCATTTGGAGCAGGCACGGAAGACAGCAATAGAACAAGACCCAGAAACAGTAGCTTCAAGAAACAAACCATTCTTATTCTTGAGACAGTACAAGCTAGCTAGGAACGGTTCTTGGTAGATTTGACAAAGTAGATTTTGATAAGAACAAAGAAAGAAGACTTATCAGAGTGTGAGAGTGTTTGACAATAGGCTTTGTACATTGACAAGTGGTGCATGGGTTCACATGCAGAGTGTTAGTCTGCAATGTGGCATAAGTGGCAAAGCTAAAGCCAGATAAAGTATTGATACTTGTGTTATTGTGGTTAGTGGGTCAAACTGTAGCTGCTCTTTCAATCAAAATGTTTCTACTTGTTTCATTGCAACAGCATAGCCTTATCTTCATGGGGAAACGAAGGCGCTACTGTGCAGATAAGTATCTTCAATGTAGCGAGTGGCAGAAAGATTTTTGAACTCCTGATTTGGGTTTAATTAATAGTGTTAGATCACCATTTAAGTCGTTGTAGTCATAACTCATTAAAGAAAAAACAAAATCTTATTTGATGATATAGAATTTTTAAACCTCTCCTCAAATTTATGATATAAATATTAAAAAGAATTCAATTAAATTTTAATTTTCAATATCAGTAATCTAGTTAATTTAAAATAATAAATTAAAAAAATAGATTTAATGAAGTAAAATTTTAAAATATCTTTCTAAAAGCAAAAGATAATTTCATAGAAATTATTAGGATAATTTTGATTCTTAATTTAAATAATAAAATATAAATATTTTCTTCAATTTTTAAGACATGACTCATAAATCATGCTATGGTTTACTTCCAACAGAATCATAATAGATTGGTGAACAAGGCTGTTTGAAAAGTTGAACTTCTTCAAGTGGTTACTCCAATCTGCCTACTTTATCATACTAAAAGAATTAAACTTAGGGCATCTGCAATGCATTGATTCAATAAACCATCCACCTCATCACTTTTATCATCCACATCATCCATTCATTAAACTCTTACTCATTAAACTCTCACCTACAATGCTACATGTTTATTAGACTGTACTGTATG